>JACAVU010000010.1:40568588-40756088 GCA_014183005.1 Castanea mollissima | reverse complement strand
TCAAAGCCGTGCCAACGTTCATCTTCACCATGAAGTAACGTCAACACTTCCTTCGCATCAAAGCCGTGCCAACATTCATTTTTGTCATGAAGTCGTGTCAACACTCCATTTGCACAGAAGCCATGTCAACGTTCATCCTTGCCATGAAGCTACGCCAATACTTCATTTGCACCGAAGCCATGCCGACATCCATTTTTACCATGAAGCAACGTCAACACTTCCTTCGCATCAAAGCCGTGCCAACGTTCATTTTTGTCATGAAGTCGTGTCAACACTCCATTTGCACAGAAGCCATGTCAACGTTCATCCTTGCCATGAAGCCACGTCAACAGTTCATCTGCACCGAAGCCGTGCCGACATCCATTTTTGCCATGAAGCTATGTCAACACTTCATTCGCATCGAAGTTGCACTAATATCGGCTTTTGTAACGAAACTTGAAGTTTCAAGAAGCTCCCATCAAGACTTTGAGAATGCAAAGAGATTTCAACAAAACCTTGAAGATATGAGAAGAATGCCGCCATGATTTTGACATTGCACAAACATGCCTTTAGAGGAGACATGATGTAGTACCAACTTCAGATGTTTGGAGGAAGGTGACGTTGTCTAGATTTTAGAGACATGATGTGAAACAACACCACTCAGAAGGGAGACGATGTGGTTCAAATTTCAGAGTTGTGAAGTGGCACAACCTAAAGAGAGATGATGTAGCTTAGACTTGCAAGGTACAAGAAGATGCCCCCAGGAGATAAGTGATGCAAAGTATACTTCAGAGACATGGGAATATGTCCACAAAAGAAGCAATGCCATGCAACTCCATTCCTTGCAACAGAGGTTGAAGATTTTATTTTACTCCACAACCGAGAATCAAGTTATCATTATTTCAAGGAAAGCTACGTAACACCAATTCTTTGCAGCTATCACTTTCTACCACAATGATCTTTGAACATCAAATAGTGAGCAATTAATTGATCTTAAGCGACGCCTTGCCAATCAAAGGGTTCTTGAAAGCATGTTGACGACCTTTGGACAAACTCTTCAAGCTAGACTGACGGTCCTTTTTTTCTTATGTGACTGAACTTAGTGAGAAGTACTAAGCTGCCTACGTACCCCGGAGAGGGATCAAGTCATTACGTAGTTCAACAAACATTTTTTTGATGATTTTTTTTTTTCATGGTTTGATGATTTTTTTTCTTTGTTTTTGTTTTGTTTTTTTTTTTTTTTGCTTTGTTTTTTTTTTTTTTTTGCTTTGTTTTTTTTTTTTTGCTTTGTTTTTTTTTTTTTTTTTTTTTTTTTTTTTTTTTGTTGTTTCTTTTTACAAAAAGGGAGGGCTCACGTGTGTAATCCTCGCCCTACACCCCACGGCATTTCATGGGTACCAATTATGCAATAGTGGGTATCATCACTAATCGAACCCGAGACCTTGGCCTCAAGGGTGACATGGACATCCAACCACTACGCCACACTCACAATTGGTGACATAGAGTGGGATTAATTTCTCCTTATTTGTGCACTTTCAAAGGTAACGGGAAAACATCATGTACCCTTGTAGTGCTGCAGTGGGTAGTTTAAGCTCTTACCGAGGAGCAATTCTTGATTTTCAAGCATAGAAGCGTTTGAGGAACTTCCCATTGATGGGGCCGATCCTTACACCCTCTTGGTCAATCAACTTGTAAGCTCCATTAGTGTAGACTTCTTGTACAACATAAGGTCCATCCCATTTCGAGGTGAACTTACCGCCTGTACGATGAGTCATGATGATAGGTCTTCGGACAGCGAGGACTAAGTCACCAACTTGGAATGATCGTGGTTTAACCTTTTTGTTGAATGCGCTTGACAAACGAGCTTGATAGCACTCAAGGCGTTGTTGGGCCTCGAGCCTTTTCTCATCCAGTGCCTCCAACTCTTGTAACCTAAGCTTGGAATTTTCCTCTTCAGTTAATCCTTCTTGAATGGAAATCCGTAGTGATGGGATCTGGCGTTCTAAGGGAAGGATAGCTTCTACTCCATAAACGAGAGAATATGGGGTTGCTTGAGTAGGCGTTCGAAATGTTGTTCGATATGCCCATAATGCTTCTCCAATTCTTTCATGCCAGTCTCGCTTAGTTTTGGATACTACTTTCTTTAACAAACTGCCAAGAGTTTTGTTAAAGGCTTCGGCCAATCCATTCGCTGGGGCATTGTACATAGAAGAATTGTACTGTTTGAATGCAAACTTCTCGCACAACTCTGTCATCAACCTATTCTGAAACGGTTTGCCATTATCGGTTATGATATATCGAGGGACACCATACCGATAGATCAAGTGAGTTCGGATAAAATTGACCACCGTCTCTTTCTTTACTTCCCTAAGAGGCACAGCTTCTGCCCATTTTGAGAAGTAGTCAGTTGCAGCCAAGATGTACAAATGGCCACCAGATGATTTTGGTAATGGTCCTATTGCGTCAAGCCCCCATGCATCAAAAGGCCAAGAAGCTACAGTTGGGTGTAGAGGTTCTGGTGGCTGATGGATGAAGTTTGCATGGTATTGACAAGCTTCGCATTTCTTAGCATACTCCATGGAATCTTGCACCATCGTAGGCCAATAGTAACCCATTCGCTTGATCCTGTAGTGTAACTTAGGACCTGATTGGTGCGCACCACATATTCCAGAATGAGCTTCTTCTAAGGCTTGTTTAGCCTCTTCCTCTCCTAAGCAACGGAGAAACAAACCATCAAATGAACGGCGGAAGAGAGTTTCTTTATAATAGATGAATCGAGCAGCCCTACGCCGAACTTCGGTCTTGTGGCGTACATCATCTGGGAGTTTTCCATGTTGAAGGTACTCAATGATTGTTTGTCGCCAATCTTCCTTTTCGACAAGGCATACAGAATGACGTTGGCTTGGTTTTCTTCTTTTTCTTCTTCAATCACGGAAGGCACCACCCACCTTTGGGAAACAGCAACTTTGGCGATCTCTTCTTGGGATAATGCTAAGGTGGTGGCCAAATTAGCTAAAGCATCAGCCTGTCTATTCTCCTTCCTCGGTATATGCTCCAAGTAATTGCCTCAAAATTGTGAGCAACTTCTTCGCATATTTGCAATAAGGGACAAGATCCTCTTTCTTGACATCATACTGCTCCAAGACTTGGTTGATAATTAATTTGGAATCCCCAAAGACCTCGAGATGTGATATCCCGATTTCAACGGCCATTTGTAGACCAATGATCAATGCTTGATATTCGGCTACATTGTTAGAGCAAAGTTCGCTTAATGAGAACGAATATAGAAGTATTTGTCGTTGTGGAGAAACAAACACTACACCTGCCCCCGCTCCCTCTTGACGTGCAGCCCCATCAAAAAACATCATCCATGGTGGCATTACTTCAATGTAAAACACATCCTCATCTGGGAAATCATCAGAGAACTCCCAATCAGATGGAACTGGGTGATCAGCTAAGAAATCTGCCAATACTTGTCCTTTGATGGCTTTTTGCGGAACATATGTAAGGTCATATTGTTGCAGCAAGACTGCCCATCGAGCTATGCGACCCGAAACCACTGGCCTGGAGAGGACATATTTAATCGGGTCCACCTTTGCTATCAAACGGACCGTATGTGCTTGCATGTAATGTTCCAGTTTGTCTATGGCAAAGAAAAGAGCGAGGCACATCTTTTCAATAGGAGAATAATTTAATTCAGCTCCATTGAGAGTCCGACTCAAATAATAAAGGGCTCTTTCTTTCCCTTCTTTATTTTCTTGTGCCATAAGAGCACCTAGAGACCTTTCTTGTGCCGCGATGTACAACACCAAAGGCTTTCCGGGATAGGAGCACCTAAAACTGGAGGATTAAGCAAGTATCTTTTGATGCGTGCAAAAGCATTGCTACAAGCCTCATCCCATTGAAAGTGTGCATCCTTTTTCATTAATCTATTGAAAGGTTGACATCGACCCGCCAAGTTTGAAATAAACCGTCGTATGTAAGCTAGTTTTCCTTGCAAGCCTCTAAGTTCTCGCAAGTTCTTGGGTTCTGGCATTTTCTGGATAGCTTCAATTTTGGACTGGTCAATTTCAATACCGCGGTGCCTCACAATGAAACCAAGAAATTTCCCGGATGTTACGCCAAAAGCGCATTTGCGAGGGTTCATTTTAAGCTGATACTTTCTTAAGCGGTTGAACACAGATCGCAAATCTACCAGATGGTCTTCCCTCCTTTTTGTTTTAACCACCAGATCATCGACATAACACTCCACGTACTTATGAAGTACATTATCAAAGATCTTTTGCATGGCTCGTTGATAAGTGGCACCAGCGTTCTTTAATCCAAAAGGCATCACTTTGTAACAGTAAATACCTTTAGGGGTACGAAAAGCCGTGAACTCTTCATCCTTAGGATTCATTCGAATTTGGTTGTAACCAGAAGAGCCATCCATGAAAGATAAGGCTTCATGACCAGTAGTGGCGTCAACCATGATCTCAGTGATAGGCAACGGAAAATCATCCTTGGGACATGCATTGTTCAGATCACGGAAGTCAACGCACACCCGGATTTGTCCATTCTTCTTTTTGACAGGGACGATATTAGCGATCCACTCTGGATACTGTACTTCACGGATGAAGCCTGCCTCAATTAGCTTATTAACCTCAGTTTCTATTTGAGGGATAAGCTCCGGCCGAAAGCGTCTTTGAGCTTGTTTTACTGGGTGCACGCCCTTCTTTACTGCCAAATGGTGTAAAGCAAACTTGGATTGAGCCCAGGCATTTCTTTGTAAGTCCAAGCAAACACATCTTTATATTCTACCAGGAGCTGGAGGTATCCTTCTTCTTCCGCAGGAGTGAGGAGGGCACTGATGAAAGTTGGTCGAGGTTCTTCAGTAGTTCCCAAATTGATTTCTTTAAGTTCATCAACTGTAGCCTGTACTCCATCTTCCAAGGCCAGGGAGCTTCATCGACCTCATTCTTTGCGGCTTCATCATCTGATAGTGTATCTTCTTCTACTGTAATGTGAAACGAGGATGATACTTCTTCATTTTGCTCATTGTGGACGAGTGACTGACTTGTGTGTACAATCGTTCGCCTTTTGACTTTGAGAGCTCCTTCAGTGCTGATATCCAAGATAAAGTTACGCTTCATGCGTGAAGGAATACTACTACGTATCTCCTTAGTAGCTTTCTCCTCCTTTTGGTCCTCAGAGTTTATTAAACTTTCAGAGCAAGTATCAATGGGCTTTTTTGTTGCCCCCAATCGATTAAAGACTGATCCACACGCAAAAGTGTCCCGACCTTGCGTGAAACAAGCCGTATTCAACCTGTCGAACACTGTAGTTCGTGACGATGAAGCCTTAATGCGATCGAATACTGAGATGCGTGATGAAGGGTGACCTTTTCTCTGATTCGGACTTTCATCAACCTCTACTGTTATGTATTGGGAACTTGAAGCATTGCTTCTTTTATTGATCCATATTTGAGCCGGTGGTTCTGGAGAATAACCTATTCCGATCTTTGGGACAGGAATTTCATACCCCTCAAGTCGCATTTTTCCTTGTGTTTTACTAAGGCCGTGCATCTTTTCCCCGGTGGCTTCTGGAATTAGTTTCCCTAGGCGCTTTGTTTTGAGAAATCATAGCCTGCTTTGGCTAATAGTGTATATGCCTTTGGGTCAAACCATTCTTTCGTCTGTCTACTTGGTAGAATACCATGCTCTGTCAGACTTTGTGAAGACCTCACGAATCCATTTAGTGGCTTTGAGGGCAGAGGATTGGTGGATGAAGTTAAAGGCATTACATGATTTTCTTTCAATATGGCTACATCCTTCATCGTGAGCTTTGTAGGAGGTCTTTGCATGTCCATTGTAGATTGAAGGCATTCCATGAATGGTGATTGTCCGTTTTTGCGGCGTGACAATGGTACATAACGGAGGAATGGAGGCTTATTGGAAGGTGTAGAACTTTCACCTGTTTTCTCTGAATTGCTGGTGGACTCACTAGACTGGTTATTCCCATACCGTGGATCTTCCTTTGGGGAAGGAATATCCTTTCTAGTGATGGATTTAACCTGTTTCTTTTCACCCTGCTTGTTTTTCATGGACGGGACTTCAACTGGGAGAACTTCATTAGGGATATCATCTTCTACATAAAATTTTGCGTCGGCAAAGTGAGCTTCAGTTTCAGAAAAAGGCTTCAAGTCAGCATTTACTTTCTTTATTCCACCTTGAAGATACTTGAAACATTGGTGCAAAGTTGACGGCACTATCCCGTTCCCATGGATCCATGGACGTCCTAACAACATGTTGTAGGTTGTCTTGGCATCAATGACATGGAACAAAACATCGCTTGTCAATTCTCCAATAATTAACTCCAAGTGTATCATGCCGATGGCGCGTTGTCCTCCTTGGTTAAAACCTTGTATGACCAAGCGACTGTGTGATAATTCCTCCATAGCAAGACCGAGTCGTCTCATTGTCATTTTCGGCAGTATATTAATAGCTGAACCTCCATCAATGAGAATGCGATCAATTTTTTGTTCACGAACATAACCAGAGACATAAAGTGGACGATTGTGAGGCTTAGGGCCTAACAATAGATCCTCGTCAGTGAAAGTCAAGTTTGGAGAGCACGCAAAACATTCCTGTGTTTGTTGAAGTGTTGGTATAAGGAGTGTAAATCTTTGGCTCTTCAAGAGCTTGGATGATCCCTTCTTCCGGTAAGTGGAGGATTGCGAGGGTTCTCTTTATCAATCTGAGATTTGAGTTGTTCTAAAGATGACAAAGCCTCATTTGAACTACCATGGTCAACACCTTTTTGTTTTCATCAACTTCACAACGAGAGATCGTGTGAACAGCCTCTACTGACTTGTTTTGAAAGAATTTTATGGGGAAAAATTCTTCCAGTGTGACAAGACTTCGAAATTTTTGGGTTTGGGCCGGACCATCACACATTTCCGTTCTTAGTCTTTCTTTCCTTTTATCATTCTTTCTTCTTGACTGCAGCTGAATTTGGTTTTGTGCTCTTCTGGACTTTTGGGTGATCAGATGAAGAGGGAATACTCGTCTCTTCTTCCATCTCTTACGAGTAACCAACGTCCAACCTTCTTCCTCATCCATTGTTGACTTTTCATCATCATTTGAGTTATAATCAGATACTTTTTGCGAGAGCTGAACTTGAACAGGTTCCAAAGAGCCAAATCGGATGAATGTGGTATTCACCCTCTGCCTAGTAGTCGGGGACTTGCAACTAGGCGACTCATAAGCAAATGTTACGAGGTTTGACTGAGCAACATCATTAACATCTAAGTCGATTTTCCTTTCCTTGGCTAGCTTCATGATGAGTTCTTTAAGAACAAAGCATTTTTGGATTGGATGACTTATGATGCGATGATACTTACAATAGTTCGGGTCATCAACCTTTCCTATTTCTTCCGGTCGTTTGCATTCAGGCAATTCAATTAATTTCAAATTGAGCAGTTGTTCTAGCATTTCGGGTATATCGGCGTCAAGGAAAGGATACACCTTTTGTTCCCATTCCTTGAGTGATGAGCGACGCGTCTCGCGTCGTTGGCCTCCCTCAGGCCTTTTCTCCTTAGCCTTTACATTTCTGTTGAAATTTTGACTGGGGCAGAGTTGACATTCATGGAGTGTTTGACATTACTTTTCATATTCCTGTCATTTTTCCTTATTTCTCGCCTTTCTTTCTTCTCTTCAGGTACGGGAGGTTTCATATTTTCATGGCAAGAAATACTCAATTCCATGTCGTGCGCACGAGTTGCCAATTCTTCGAATGTTCGGGGTTTTACCCCTTGCAGGATGTACAGAAGTCCCCGTGCATGCCTTGGATGCACATTTCTACAGCAGATATTTCAGATAGTCTATCCTTACAATCTAAACTCAAAGAACGCCATCGACTGATGTAGTCAACAACGGGTTCATCTTTCCACTGCTTAGTATTGGTAAGCTCCATCATGCTTACCGTGCGGCGCGTGCTGTAAAACCGGTTAAGGAACTCTCTTTCCAACTGATCCCAACTATCAATCGACTCAGGTTCCAAGTCTGTATACCAATCAAAGGCGTTTCCTTTCAGTGAACGAACAAACTGCTTTACAAAGAGGCCTCCTTGAGTCCCTGCGTTCTCACAGGTTTCTACAAAGTGAGCAATGTGTTGCTTAGGGTTTCCCTTGCCATCGAATTGCAAGAACTTGGGGGGTTGATACCCATTTGGCATTCTCATATTGTCAATGCGCTTCGTATAAGGTTTTGAATACATGAGAGAATGTGTGGAAGAACCTCCATATTGTGCTCGTATGGTGTTCGTTATCATGTCCTGCAGTTGTTGTACAGATATAGAGGCCATTGGGGTGGAATGTCCTTGTTGAGAAGTGCCTTCACCTCCTTTTCCCTTATCACCCTTAGTGTTTCTCCCTTCAGGTAAAGCCAGGAGGGTGCTCAAGGTCTGGATTTGATTCACCCGAATCTTGGACTTCCAGTTTGTTCATCAGGGTTGCAATTTGGACATCCTTATCTTCAAGTGCTTTTGTGAGAAGGGTGACCCTTTGTTCCATTTCAGCCATCTTTTCTTCCAAAGTAGAGGTGTTGGTCATCATCACTGGCATGACCTCTAAGTATGATGGAGAAAATGATGAGACAGGGTGAGTCAAAGGCATTTTGTTCCTCAGGCTTCTCATCACGGTGAAGAGTTGATAGAAAAGGTCTTTGTCGAAGATGATTCATCATTGATCTCAAAATCCTTCGAGACAGATAATCCTTAGTGGTGGCTTTCCTTTTTGCAAGAAAGTCTAGAGAGATGATATTGTAAAGCTTGCTTTCTTTGGTTGATTGGGGTTGCGGTTGATCAAGAGCTTTGGATCGGCTACGAGTGATTGGGCCGACATAATCATCCGCACCGGAAGCATCCATTACCAATTTTTGAGCATTCTTGTTGGAAGCCATCGAAGCTAGTAGCAGATCAAATTTCTTTTCTTTGAAGGAGGAAGAGATGAGAGGCAGAGAGGTCCCACCGGGCGTGCCAGAATTTGTAGACGACTAAATTTCTTAGTTCGAAATAAATCAAACAAGTAAAATAGTTTCACAAATACGAATTTGTATTGATAAATGTGTGGTACAATTCTCTGTAATTATAAAAGAGTGATCCTCTGATTCGATCTCCTTAAAAGATTTGTTGATTTGAATTGTGGTAATGTGATTTTGATTTGAACATAAGATATTCCTCAATTTAGCTGAGGAATGGATCGAAGATCTTTGAAACAGAATTACAATGAATCTCTGGCTATGAGCTTGTTAGAAATTCTTTGTTCTTCGTGTTCTTCGTGTTCTTCGTGTGTTCTTCGTGTTCTTCGTGTGTTCTTCGTGTGTTCTTCGTGTGTTCTTCGCGTTTGAAGGTTCGTGGTGGAAATTCTTCGGTGCTTTAGAGGCTTGAATCCGTAGAACTTCACCGATTTGTGGTTTATTGAGGTTTCTGGAGGCTTTTGAGCTCGATTCCAGTGAACTTTGAGATTTGAACGAGTAGTTTGGATGATTTTGCTTTGAATGTTGTTTGTGTTTGAGGTTGAAGTTCTTGAAATTCTTGAAGGCTTTGGGAGTTTGAATCCGGCAGAGCTTTTGGGTTTCTGAACTCAAGATATCTTCTTCCTTCTCTCTGTTCTGTGTGTCCTTCAATGTCTTAGGAAGGCTTCTATTTATAGGAGTTTAGGGGTAGGTGAGCGACACGTGGCGGAGTCTGATTGGTGACACTTGTCATAGCTTGATTGGTCCGCTTATGTCATCGCTTACACGTGCTGAGTGCTTGTGTCACTGCTTACACGTGCGAGGCTGCTTGTGTCATCGCTTACACCTGCTGATGCAGCTTCATGCCTTCATTTCAATGACACTTGGCGAATTTCTACTGGTTTCTGAATAGTGATGGCAAAACCTAGCAGTAGTACGGTGGCGCTTTGTGATTGGTTGTATTTTGTGGACTTTGGTAGTATGATGTGTCAGCTTGTGATAGGTCGGGAATTTTCCCTCTCTACAATTTGATTTGGTGGTGGTGCTTTGCTGGTTGCTTGGATTTATGGATTTGGTTGCTAGAGATATGGGTTTGGGGTTTGGTTGAGATCTAGGTTTGGTTTTGGTTCTTTGCTCTGGAGATTGATTATGGGGAAGAACACAAAGAACAAGAACTGTTTAGAAAAAATAATGAAACGAAATTATAAAAAATTAAAAAAGAAAAGAAAGAAAGACATTCAATTAATTTATTTTGATTTGATATATTTAGTTATAAAGAAAGCACAAGAAAGTTACAGAAAATGATAAGAAAATAAATATTAATTTGCTAAGAATATACATCATACTATGAGCAAGAACACATAACAAAAAATATGAATATGTTATTCTGAAAAAAAAAATTAAGATTAAAAAGAAATAGATTAATTTTTTCTTTTTGGATAGGAACTCAATTTTTTAAGCTGAAAAAAGCTTTTTTTTTTCTTAATTTAATTAAATTAATGTTTATTTATTTTAAAATTTCTGACTTGGATTTTTTGTTTTAATTTTTTATTAATTTATTTCTGACATGGCATTTCAAAAATGCTAAATAATTTTTTTTAATTATATTTTAATATCCACATCAGCAAGTAAGACACACCGTTTGCCACCTTAGCTTTTTCTGTAACTGGGTTGATGGTAGAGACCATTTTAACAACGGTTTTAAAAAGTTAGGGATTGACCTAGAAGCAAAATCAATTTAGGAACCAAATCGAGAAATGACCCAAAATGTAGAAACTAAAAGTGCATTTACGCCTAAAATAAAAAGAGACATAAAACTTCAATCGTATGCAATAATGCAAGCCAGATATATCTTTCATGTTGAAGGAAAAAAAAAAAAAAAGATTCGCCGAAAGAGAAGGAGAAAATCATAAAAACTCTGGATTGAATTGTTGAATTCATCCATCTTTGTAAATAAAAATTTCATTGGAAAATTTTGAGTGCTACCATTTTAGTACTTGGTTAAATATTAGTAGTATTCCCATGCGATACATGGATTAATTAAAACTTTTATGTAAGAAAGAAATTTAATTCCACTTCAATAATTAAAAATCTATTACAAAAAATTTCAAGAAATCTAAATTAATATTTATATATTTTTAATAATATATCATAATTTTGTATTTTAATATCATAAAACTTGGACATTACATATTGTCCGTGTGTCAAGTGACTCAATATATATAATATATCATGATAGTAAATTTAGAGTTTCAAGTGGTTCACTAATTATTGTGATAGTTATAATTTGTAAACTATTTTTTTTTTTTGAAACTTAAATATTATAGTTCTACTTAAATAAAACTAAAAATTAATGATATAAATTGAATTTCTTTTAGGCTACGTGTTGTTTCAGGTGTAAATGGAATTGAGAAAATATTTTACACCCTTGTGTGTGCTTGTGTGATCAAGTAAAATAAAATCAAACTAAAAATAAAAAAGTTTGACTGTAAAATATGTCCCTTGAACCGTAAAATAGATTGCACATCTATTTTACCTTCAAATAATTTTTGGATTCACGCAACCCAAGAGAGAGGGAAAGAGCTACTCACGCCAAGCCCATGTCAAGAAGGAAGGAGAGAGTACCGTCGGTGAAGCCCAGAACCAGCCCTTAACCTACGGCCCCGCCGTCATGCCTAAAGCTTGTTGTCGCTGCCACTTGAAGCTTGTCGTCATTCGAAGCTCTAGATCGTCGTTGCTGGAAGTTTGTCGTTGTTCTAAGCTCTAGATCGAAGCTTGTCGTCTCCCTGCCACATTGTAGCTTGTCTCCTCCACCTCTCGATCCCGTTGCCACTGCCTCTAGATCGACCCCCCTTGATCGGATCTCTATTTCTTTCTCAATCTACCTCTCTCTTTCCCTCAGTCTCTCACTCTTTCTTCCTCCCTCTCTCGATTTCACCGAGTTTGAGAGTTTAACGATTGGTTTTATTTTGATTTTTGTTTCTTTAAGTTTATATATTGAAATTTTTTATTATAAAATTTGATTGGAAGTTGATAAAATGATTAAGAAGATATGAAAAAAAAATGTAGAAAAATAATATTTTCAGAATGTTACCAAACACCTAAAATATTTTCTAATACAATTTTAGGACACAACCAAACACTTGAAAATATTCTCCTTTCCTAAAATATTTTACACTCAGAAAATAATTTACATGTTTCCAAACACAGCCTTAAACACAAAGATTTATAGAGTTTTAGTTGGATTAGAACTTTTAATTTCTTGAAACTTATGAAAAAAAAATGTAGAAAAATAATATTTTTCAGAATGTTACCAACACCTAAAAATATTTTCTAATACAATTTTTAGGACACAACCAAACACTTGAAAATTCTCATTCCTAAAATATTGTACACTCAGAAAATAATTACATGTTTCCAAACACATCTTAGACACAAAGATTTATAGAATTTTAGTTGGATTAGAACTTTTAATTTCTTGAAACTTAGGTAATTATATTTTGTTAAGTTAAAATATCCTAACGAATAATAATGTGATATACCAGTTTGAAATTGAATTAGTTAAGTGTGTGATATTTGGGTATGTGTTGAGTCCCACATCGGATATAATTAGGTTAATTTAGACTTCTTAAACAACCACAATAAGTCTCAACTGTGACTAGACTAGTCATTTTGGAGTATAGTGCATTTATAATTAACGTTTTCCTTTGAATGTTGAAAACTATATGAATTTTTTACTTCTTAATTTTTATTTTATATATATAAATAGAATTTAATTATAACTCTACATCTAAAAGGAATAAATATCACAAGTTACAAAAATATAAACATTGAAATTTTTTGAGGTGGCCAAGTATTATTTTTCTTAAATATCACTTGTAAATATATCTATATTGCATAAGTAATCATTTTTTTTTTCCTAAAAGTTTGGGGTCATGACCCTAGGCATCCATGTGGATTCGACATTAGCCTAATAAAAACACTTCATATATATACATAAGAGTTGAAATCTATAATATTCACTCATAATAATTTTTTTATCATCAAGTTAAGGCATTAATAAGTTAATTTTTTGAGGCATAAGCAAATTTGAACTCAAATCTTTTATTTAATAATATAAAAATTCACATTTGATCTAATAAGGACACTTGACCATATTGTAAAAACAGTTATAGCGACAATTCTTCCTTACAATAATAGTGAGGTTGCTCATCAAAACATCTCACTTGAACAAATTGTAAAATATTGCATGAAAAGAGAAAAACTAAATATACAATTTTTGTGCAAAAACTTTTTGCTATAATTTGAACGTGTTAAATGTGAGTGTACTTGAAAAATAAAAAATAAATTCATATATAAAAATGAATGTTTGTAATTCACAAAGGAACATTAGTGACAACATTGGGACACCATGCAGCAATTAGTACCACGTGCAGCACGTGGTATTGCATGTGGCAATTGGCAATTATTGTCTTTCACCAACCAAGGCTGTGGACCTGTGGTGGTGTGGCCTATGAAAGAGATATCAACCACCAAAATTGATAGCCGATGTCATGTCAAAATCGGACGTAACACAAAGGGCACGACATAATTATTGTCGCAACTTATCACGTGGTAAATTATAAACAATAAAAATCTAATAAAAGTTTTATAAATATTTAATTTAGTAGAGTTGATCAAGTAGTTGAACACTCAGTTTTAAAGTGGTTATTTTAGAGTTAACTGAGAGTCCATTGGTTCAAATTTGGATACCAACACTTAAAAAAATTTATTGAACCAGCAATTTATCCCGCTATGAGCTCATCCTTTACAAACAGTAATTAGCCTTAGTTAAAAATTTTAAAACAATGAAAAAAAAAAAACTATATAAATATTGGTGGTCATAATATTTTTCACATGGATGATGATATGATTGATCATAATTTTGAGTACTACCAATCGTGACATTTATTGTCAATTTCCGTGTGGTCCAGACTTCTATTGTCATGATTTTTGATCTCTTTCCATGCTTAGTCTACTACTGATGTAAGAGTGATGAAAGTGCCCTTTAGCTATGAGCCATGCAAGTGCCATTTTGACATGACATCGGCTATCAATTTTGGTGGTTGATATCTCTTTCATAGGCCATACCCAGTACATTACTGCATATGGATATGGCTGGCAATTTCTTGACTTCTCTGGAGAAGTTTTGCAAAATTATAGACTGTCTCATTATTTCCCTTTCAAGAGTACGTTTCAAATTTACACGTCATTATTGCTAGTCATATGACAAAAATCACACCGCATCCCAATGATTCTTAGCCAGTAAATTATTATTTTCTGATAAATACAATCAATTTTAACTTATTGACAATTTTTTTGTCAAGTTAACTAAAATTCACAAAATTTGACTATAAATTATTTGTAACCAGAGGTGACAATTAGGTGAGGATTGTAGATTTTTTATTAATCATAAATGAATTAGGTATATAATTTTTTTTTTTTGGTTAACGAAAATGGGGGCCTTTAGGTAATAATTACCCAATTAATTGTTTTCTACCAAGTTAAATAAAATTAAATACTCATGAGTCACCTAACCCATTTAATTCCCATTTAATCCATTTATTTATTTATTTTGAAAGCCATTTAATCGTTTATTAGATTCACATATACTCTCCTTTAAAAATAAAACTTATAGAGAAATGATATGTCCATAATATTTTCACAATATTTTTTACAACAATCTTAAGTGACAGGTTGTTATGGTTATTATGTTGGTAAAAAAGTAATCTTCGTGTTAGGTTCAATTTGAACCAATAATAACTAACCACCTTGATTTGTTGTGAAAATGTTGTAAAATGTTGTGGATGTAGCTTTCTCAAACTTATTTATATTATTTTTTAATCGAAAGCTATAGTGCTAACACACCAAATTATTTCATAATAATTCAAAATACATAAATTAAAAGGCAAGTTTTTACAAATTTGTGTAACCTAAGCCTTACTTATAAATAAATATTACTGCATATTTTGAAAATAACTGTTGAATTGCATGTTCTTTACGCTCTTAATACACATGTCAAATTTGTGTCAATCAATATTATTTATTATATGATTTTAAGCTTATTTTTATGCATATTTTTAAATTACAAAAACTTGCAATTTAAACAATTTATTGATGACATAGCTATTGATCTTTAATTTTTAATAATTTTGCAAGTATGGAGGATATAAGAAAAGATATAGCCCAATGGTGAATTCGTTAAAATTCACCTCCAATAATAAAAAAAATATTGAGTAAGGTTGTAATTTAAGGTTACAACTAATTTTGTAGCTAAATATTATCCAAATTAAAACATGGTATCATATTTGTAAAAAATGAAAAATTCATAAAAAAGTTTCAAATTGCATTAGTTTTGAGTTTGAGAAATTAAGAAGAAAAAAAAATATGAAAAAAATTATTTTCTTTTTAGGTTTTCTCGGAAACCAAGCAAAGCCCAAAGCCAAGAAAATCATTCATTGATTTACTCTCTCAATCACAACAAAATCTATCATCAACAACCACATTGAAATTGTTTCATCTAATTTCCTATGGTTTCTCAAGAACCAAACAGGAGAGTGAGAGATTGAGAGAGCTAGGAAAGAGATAATGATTTCTTGAACGAGAAGAGAGAGGGGGAGGAGAAGAGTACTCAACAGATGAACAATGAGAGAGAGATTGATATCATTGCTATTAGAAAAGGTGGAGGGGGAGCAGCAAATCATAACCTGGTATCATCGCAGCCGTCGTCTTCATTAGAGGTGGCCAGCAATGCCAAAGCATAGCTAAGAACAAAGCTCAAGAAGTGGATCTTGGTGTTTGGGAGGTAAGAAAATAATAGCAAAACCTAAGAAAATCATTAAGAAGAAAAAAGAGGAAAGAGGGAGAGAGGAAAGGAGGCTAGGCGACTTGGATAGGTTAGGATTTTAATTTTGTTCTTATTTGTGTTTTATTTAATGTATATGGGTAACTCACTGGACCCAGTCGATTTACCCATTAAAACTCATTTAACTAGTTTACCCAATAGATTTTTACCCATTAACCCAAATGTTTAATTGGGTTGGGTCATGACTTACCCAAATTAGATGTGTCATGGGTGGATTAATGAGTTTGGTTAAAAGTTGTCACCTCTAGTTGTAACGTAAAGTTACAACTTTACTCAATATCATTTTATTGGAGGTGAATTTTGACAAAGCCATTGTTGGATTATATTTTCATTTTACATCTTCTATGCTTGCAAATCTTTAGAAGATTAAAAATTAATAGTTATATCACCATCAATTGTTTAAATTAAAGTTTGTGCAGTTTAAAATTATATATAAAAAATAAGTTTTGTAAATCATATAGTAAATATCATATGATTAATGCAAAATTTGACATGTGTGTTAGGAGGCGTAAATAACATGCAATCCAACAATGACAATGGTAAAAAAAAAAAAAATGGTGAGAGGTGGTAACAATGGTGGCTGTTGAATGATGCGATGGAACCATGAGGGTGAGGTCAGATAGGGACGGCAAGACAAATGTAGGTGAAAGAATTGGTGCCATGCCATGGTGTCTATGGTTCTGTAGTCTTTCTCTCTCTCTCTCTCTCCTTTTTGTAGGTTAAACCTAGGTTTTTCTTCTTTCTCTGTTGGGTTTCAATTTCATGGATTGAGTTTGTTTTTTAATTCCACGTGAGTCTCGCATGACCATTTTGTTAGTACATTAACGGTAAAGTAATTGGAGTATTAATTTGGTAGCTATGTAAATTTTAAGGAGTAAGTTGGCCATTATACAATTTTAGGGGATGTCTTGGTCACTAGTCCAAAGTTAAGAGGGTGTATGGACATTTTTCCATTTAATTTTTATTAGAAAATATATTTGTGTTACGTTGGTTATTGCAGCCAAATGAAAAAGAAACGAAAATATATTTTTTGGCCCTTACAGTTTGAGATTATTTTCATTTGGTCTTTTATGCTTGATTCTATTTTTATATTTTTTTTATTAATAATCTGACCATTATGTGCTAAATAATGCTGACTATTGAGACTCGTTGCCCATATAAGTCAATTTTTGTTAGTAATTTGATTTTAAGTGTTAGATATGTGTTGTTTATTAAGACAAATCACCCACGTAGTTATCATCAACGTTCATTAACACATATCACCCATATAATGTCAATTTTCACCATATAAAATTTATAACAAAAATACATCAGAACAAAAAATGAATGGGCCAAAGGCCCAAAGTGAATACAGCCTCTCTTTTTTTTTTATCAAAATTGTACTTCACTAAAATTTTGAAAGAAAAAAAGAAATAGTTTTTCTGCACAAACTAATAACAGTTTCGAGAACTCAACTGCCTGCGTGAACACTGGAGTCTGGAGTGGACAGTGGATATCCCAGAACAGGGAAAGAATCTTGTGAAGTGAAACTTTCCTCACTGTAGAGAGAGAGAGAGAGAGAGAGAGAGAGAGTGGAGGGCATCATCATCATCATCATCATCATCATGAAAGGAAGCTACGTGAGTCTCTCTCTCTCTCTCTCTAAGGAGTAAAGATAGAATTGTAAAACTTGCTTAGATTAATACGGGGCTTTGGTTGTGGAATTTACGACTTTTTCCTTGATGGGTTTTATTATTTTGTCCAACTGTTTGAAATACTTAGCTTAGTTTGCTTTTAATTTTCTAGTTTGGAATCTTGGACTAATGGGTTCAGTTTCAAAGCAAAGTGAATTGTTGTATTGCCTAACAAAATGGGATTCATTCAATCTTGTCAACCGAATGTGTATCTGCTCTGAGCCCCTGTTGCATTTATTTGCTATAACAAATCAATAAACAAATAAATAAATTAGATGATTACAAACTGAATTTTATTTTATTTTTTCATTTTTTTTTTTTATATTGATAAGTTATTGTTTAAATGAGTAGATTAGATTTTAATTAGTGAATTGGATTTTCCAACAGAAATGATATCAATCTCTCTCTCATTGTTCATCTGTTTAAATTTTGGTATCTATTTAAATTTTTGATGATATAGCCAAATCCAATCCTCTAATTGCGAAATGGATAAATAAGATTTTTAGAACTTTGTAGTGGAATTACGTAAAAACTCTAGAGGATCCTAATCCCAATTAAAGCTAGACCTTATTGGCATGAAGTGAATTTTGAGTTATTATTTTAACAATAATATGGTCAATGGTAAAATTAAACTGAATTTCTATTTTGGTCAAATTGGGCAAGCTAAAGTGTTTCCCGTGAAAATTTGAGTTTCTTGTTCAGTAGATGCAAAAATAAATCACAAGAAAGAACTCAATCTAAATTGTGCGATTTCATGTGCAAATGGAATCAATTAACATGTTACTTTCGGCACTATTGGTCACTGAAACTTGTTGAAGTAAGAGACTTTCAGCCCTACACTGACTGTCAAGAATGGGAGTTAGTGAGGTCATGTCAACTTATGTCAACAATTTTTTTAGTAAGGTTTGTAATAAAGCTTTAATAGAGTTTATGGTAGTAGTTTCTTCTGTAATACTTTTTTTTTTTTTTTTTTTTTTGAGTTTTGGACATCAAATGACCTGCAACAAGCCTCCTTTCAAATTGGTTTGAAAGGAAATAAATGTAATGGAATGCATTGCATTGCATGAGTAATACGAGTAAAACCTTTTCCATTACAATTGATAATAGTGAGTTGGATGATGAAGTTATTTATTGTTCATTTTTTGTTTATTTTCCTTAGATTTTGAAAATTTCCATCCATTCGAGTGTCACAGCATTAAATTAGGTTGGAGGTTTATGGCCTTCTAGCTTCTTGATTTTTGAACTTTCAATTGTATCAATTTGCATTTGCACATTAGCACCGATGAAGTCTGTATTGTGCATGTTTCATTATGACCTTTGATCCATTGTAAAGTGCTTTTCACCCCTTAAACAGTTGAATGACCAAGCATTGCTTTTTTGTGTCTTTGGGCTTTGTGCTTCCCATTTATTTATCTTTTGAAGTACTTGCTCCAGATCAAAAGAAGATCAAAGGAATTTATTGAAGGTTTAACAGCCTCTTTACAATAAAATTTAGCTTGTCAGATCATTAATTAACCAAGTTTTGAAATTTCACTACAATCATCTGGATGATGCTAATTTTTTGTTACATCATCAAATGGTTTATGGCTGCTTGCTTGCTTCACCAATTTCAATTATCTCACTTTTACTTTTCTTACAAACATATACCTTACTAGTAAAGACTGCTTAAAAAACTCTCAACTTTTTGAAGCTTACTCCATACTTTAAGGGCTGTTATATCAGAATGTTTTTGCAAGTACTTAAAATACTATTTCCACCTTTATTGATTTGCAATGATATTCTGTAATCTTACACATGCAGTTTGCTGTTTTGCATGAAGGCTGGAAATACTGAAGAGGCATATCTAGAAAAAGAGGTAATACCTGGGGAGGAAGTTTATTAACAGTTTCCCATCATTGTTTTCATCTTGAAAGTTTCTAGGAAAAGAAGGCACACAGATTAATGTTTAACCCATAATTTATTTGGAGACTTTACTTAAATGACTAAATACGTTATAAAATATATGCAAAATTGGAAATATACATTACTTTAAGGAGCTAGGTACCAAACTAGTTAGCTGCAGAAAACAGTGCAGGGGCTTTGCAGAAATAAAATATCTCGGTTTCACCATAAGTTAAAAGTTAACTTTTTTCTGTTCTGTATGAGCTTTTCTTGGAATCTTACATTTGTACGTACTTCTAAAAGAGTTTGGTTTTTTGAAGAGTGTTCATTTATATATCTTGGTCTAATACTTACACTGGGTTTAGTACATGACTACATGTTTATTTGTGTTCAACAGTGGATTTCAATGCTTATATATGTGGGAATTACAGAATGATTTCAGATTCTGCTGGGATGGGACTTGATGTGGACTTGGACAGCAAGATAATAGAGTGCTCAATTGGAAGGGAGATTTGTGTTACTGAGGCTGGAGAAATGCTTGATTTATATGAGGGGAGAGAGTTAGGTATACATGAAATAGATATTAATGTGGAACCTTATGTTGGGATGGAGTTTGAATCCGAAGAGGCAGCTATGATGTATTATGATGCATATGCTAAGCATTTAGGCTTCATTATCCGAGTTGGTAATTGCCATCGTTCAGGTCGTGAAGGATCAGTTATCAGTCGAAGGTTTCTTTGTAACAAAGAAGGTTTCCGTGTTAATAATAACAAGACAAGAAATACAAGAAGTCTCGAAGTGAGGAAGCCAAGGCAGATTACTAGGGAGGGTTGCAAGGCTATGATTATGGTGAGGAAAGAGAAGACAGAAAAATGGGTTGTCACAAAGCTTGAAACAAAACATAACCACCCAATGGGGATATCTGTTGGCAAGGGTCGTAGGTGTACAGTTCAGGCCAGACCGCAGGTTAGTTTCACATAAACTGTTTATAATTTTATGATAAAGTCACATGTGTGTGTGTGTACATGCACACAGTACTTTATCTTGATACCAATTTAATAAGTCATATAATAAATAGAAGTAGTTTTGCTTTCATTCTACTCACCAGATGCATTGCAACTATAGTGGTTTTCCTTATCATTCTGCTTTGATCTACAATAGTTGAATATACAATAAAATCAATGCCACTCCAAATTATTAAATTGAATTGCATAGTTCCCATGAATTTTCAAGAGGTTCAATAGCCTTAACAAGTTACTTTAGTTTATATTGCTCTGGTCTGATGATAGTTTTTGAAACCAGATTTTTTATGAAAGGATTTATGCAACAAATGCAAGTGGAGAATATAAAGTTGTCTTCTGTTCTTTGTCTACCTTGCAGCTCCCTTAATAAAATATTCTCCTGCCTAATAATCTTGAGCAGAGGAAAATTTGTTCTGTCCCTTTGCCTACTGATGGTTTCTACTAGAAGCTAATTTTATTCAACTAATCATAATAACAATATCTTGATCTTTGTATGCATTTTCAATTGAATGTTTTAATCCTCTTAGCTGGAATTTTCTTGCCAAGATTTATCTTTTTAAATCTCATGGATTCGTCTTATCTGGAGGACGGATATCACTTGACTTAGATTCCTTCTTTAGCCAAGAAATGGTTGTCTATTTTACTATGTTTAGGGGATATGTTTGGTGTTCAAATCATAGAAAGCTATTTTAATCTATGTAGTATGTCTCTTTGTTTCTTTCCATTCTTTCAGAGGAAATTTTTCCACTTTTGTGTCTTCTCTTAATTATTTGAATATATCAAGATTTTAGGTGAAATCTGCTACACAAAATTACTGGAATAGGAATTGGTATCCCTAAGAATAATTGTGATTCCCGCTCACGTATTTGGTTGCTATGGTGGAATACAACCGAGAATTAGAAATTTTTTCTTCTTTGTTATAATTAATCAGTTCCATATTGGAAAAATATATTATATGCACAGGTTGCTACCTGGCAGGATCAAGTACATTAAATGTGGCTAGATCAAGTGCGTGCAAACATGTAGTTACAACAAAATAAATAAATGTGTAGTTGTGTTTATTTTGATGTCTAAATAATATTGGTTTTCAATGTGTAGTTTACTGAATAGTTGGTGCTGTTTATGGCTTGGAAAGTGTAAAAAGTGAATGCCTGTGGCATCATGTGATTAAAATTGGCCTGATGTTGCTTTTAGAAGAATTGTCATAGACTTGCTTGATTTAACGTGATTTTCCCAATCGAATTAATGCTCAGCAATTAGGATGAGTTCCTTTGAGTTTGCAATAGGCCAATGGTGAACTGGTGGTAAGTACCCTGCAGCACTGATCTTTTTCTATGTCATGGTCCAGGTCCTCATGAATGCAGCAGAAAATGTCTTTTTAGCTTCCTTTGAGAAGGGTCCCTGAAATCTTCAGTCAAGGGTTTGATGAATTTGAGTGAAAAGTAGGCCAGATTTTCAACTGATTCACAACGAGTAATTCCCTAATAGCTTGTAGCTTGAAAGGGGCCATCATATATCATTATCATTCTTGGTGCACCGCATTCCATTTGAACTTTTTTCTAGATTTGGGGAGTAAGTTTAAGCAAAGCTTTATTTCCAACTTGCAATTCCTACAGTCATTCTCTCTTATTAGCATACTCTTTCATGCTCTCTTATTAGCATAATTTGTTCATGCATTTTTTCTTGTGAAGCTAATTCAAGCTTCTAGTAGTAATTCCATCTTGGACTTTATAAACCTGTACTCTGTGAAGCACTTTCATCAGTTCACTGCACTGCCACTCATGGAGAGTAAGTGGCTACTTGGCTGGTTGCCAACGTACTGGCACTCATCCTGGTTGAGGATCAATGTTGGTTGTAGAAAAAAGGCACTGGATCCAACAGATTTATCCAATTATTATGAGTTGCAACCCAATTTTTATAGGTATTTCCTCTAAAAATATGCTCTCAATTTGGCCATCTGTCTGAGGGTGATTGGCAGTAGAGAACTTTAACTTTATACCCATCAAGTTAATGAGTGCAGTAAAGTTCTCCAGTAATTTGAGTTTCTTGGTCATGCACAATGTCCTCTTGCAACCTAAAGTACTTTACAAGCAGTGTGGTGAAATGCAGAAAATTCCTTCAAGGAATTAAGGTTTCCAAACTGATGAGGTGCATGGCTCCATAAGACACTTGCCTCAGTGAAGCAAGGCATCAACTTTTATCTTGGATGCCTATGAGTTTAAACTTTAAACAATATACATTTTTATCTCTGTATTTTAATGATAATGGGCTATTCATTGACAAGGCCCTCACCCATGAAGGTGAGCATTAAAAGAGAAGTAAAAAATAAAATTTATCTGTGATACCCTTCTGTATCTAGTGCTGCACTAGGTGCTTTTTTATATCTGAAGAAATTCAAGAGACATGTAAATAGTGTCCTAGAAAGAATTTTTTAGGTGAAAGAGTTGTGATTATAGTTCACTGCTTGGATGGAAAGATTGTAGTGCTTTTTCTTGCCCTTTGCAGAGATTGTTCATAATGTAGATTTAATGTTGGGGGTTTGGACTTGGAAGTTTGTATACTGGGCATGGTGTTTCTTGGAGTATGTCTCTGGAGAGATATAAGGACAGCCGAGATTTCTTTTCTAGGTTCTGAACTATTAAGATTAAGGATAGTAATCCAGACTGTTTTCAGCAATGTGTTTGGTCTGGGAAATTATGAAGCCTTTCTTTGTTATTCTGCTCAATATCAATGAGGATGATGCTTTTGCAGCCAAGTTGTTTGCATAGTGTCAACTTTATTGCAGTCATAGACTTATAAGATTTTTTTATGAATAGGAATTGGATTATCTCTTCGAGCTTTATGTATTTTTCTAGGGGCTAGGGAGAGGGCAAGGGGGTGGCATGGACTTTAAATAGGAATCAACAATTTGTGGTCGTCCCTTTTACATGGTTTAGAGGCCTCCTGGGCCTAGGTTTTCTGTGGAAGATTCTGCTCATGGGGTCCCTTCAAAGGTTTTTTTTTTTGGGGTCCTGTTTCCCTGATTGTACTATCCACAAACACCAAAATTTCTTATCTACTAAACCTTATTTAGAGAAGATACTCTCTTTTTAGTTGCTGCAGAATCCATCAAGAGGTAGCAAGTCAGTGAATTGGCTTGGTACCTTCAAATCTTAATTTATTATTTGTGTGGGATATTTTTTTAATCCAATTTATGAGATGCTTGCTGGTCTGGAGTATATGGCCTGATACTTGATCTTATGGATGATTTTGTCTGTATGGAAAAAAATGAAATAGTCAGGCCTTTAGGCTGGATTTGGTCCTTGTGAATGAAGTAAGTAGTTTGTCGTTTGAAGAGATGTAAGTTTTCCTTACAATTATATTTTTTATGCACTTTTCACTTGCATGGATGATAGACTTTTTCTTTGCTCTCTCCTTTTTCAGATCACATTGATTGCTTAAACTTTTAGGTGGTGTTTGTCATTGCTCCATAAAATACAAAGAAAAGGAATACTTTTTGCCAACCATTCTAAAAGGGCTTTCCATTGAAGATCTATTTGGTAATGAATTAGGAAGTCTTAGGTTATGCAACTTTGTTAGAAATTCCATCTTATGAATGCAGGGAAGGAGAAATCTTCTTGGAACTCATGTGCTGGAACTGGAAGCACCCAGATATTCTAATAAAAATTTCTTCATTGAGTTGTAAGTCAAATTTTTCTTATTTATTGTGCCAATTGGGCCAGAATTAAATCAAAGCACTCAAGAAGGTATCAATAAAGTAAGTATCAAGCCTCAAATTTCACAATGCTGCATACCAACAGGGGTGGTCATAAGTATTTTTGCATTTCCATGTCTTACTCCACTGGAAATATGTGAATTGTCTCTTCGTTTACTCTTGGAGTCAGGAATGGCATCATGGGAAAGATGGTTTAATATTTGGACAAAATTTAGGTACAGTACTTAGGAGTTATTCCTTAGATTCCCCTCTTAAAATTCAGCTATGTGGCTTTTTTCTAATGAGATGAAGTTTTTTTTTAGTTAAGTATTGCCACATGACTAAATTTTAAGAGGGAAACATGAAGAACAGCACCTAATTCTTGCCCTTAATATTTTTTGAGAGCATTTCTATTGATTATAATTTTACCTCTAGCAATTTTCCTTTCTTGCCCGTATTAGCAAATTTACACCAACAGGGGGGAAAAAGGGATAGATGAAACAGATGGTTTTCTGACTCCAAGGCTGTTATAACTAATGCATTAAAATGTGATTGGTTCCCAATAAGAAGATTGGGATGTTTTCTATATTTGTTACTTAACAAGCCTTGAGTAAATTTTTGTGACTTTTTTGTTCACTGTAGAATTAACAGTGAGTGTGTCTAAGCTTCATTATCAATGTTAAGTCATTCAAAACAATTAGTAGTAGCTTTTGGCATATCAGTTTTCTGCCATCCTCATTTGTAATGAATGGAATGATGTGTTTTTGGAGGAGGGGGAAAAAAACCCCTCATTTCAGCTTTGTTTACATGGAAAACATTTGCCTGCAAATAGTTTTTTACAATTTTTAATAGCTTTAATAGCTGTTCTTTACAATTATTTTGGTGTATTTTATTTTTTTTATAGGTAAAATTTTGGAAATTTTATTTTAATATGTTCAGCAGAAGTACATTCTGTTGTGGCCTGTTGAGTGTTTAAGAAAAGCGTCTGACACTGATTAAAATAGGCTGCCTACCACAGGGGGCAGAGCAAGAGCTATATTGTCATCAATGAGGGCATTGTTCCTACTGAAGCTAAAAAATCTTATAGGTTCATATACAATTTTAAGATTATTTTTCCACCTACTTAAAAAAAATTGTGTAAATTATGATACCTTACTTGAAAATTAGGGGTTTTACAAATTTAAAATAAATAGACTAGATTAAAGAACAGAAAAAGATTTAAAACAGAAAATTGATGTGGGTGAAAGAGGAGTAGACCCTACTATCTAAATATCAAAATATTTAATAACATTTGACCATGAAGTTTTTTTGTTGTGTTGCCAATATGATTTTAAATGTTTATATCTTTGGCATTTTTATTGTACTCGTTGGTTGATGACTATTTATATAATATAGTTGTGAGCAATGTGCAATTGTGCATTTGTCATAAGACTAGCAATTATAATATTACTGAAAAGTGGGATGTTTATATGTCATAATTCATATGATTTCTTAGAAAAATGAATACTATTATTTATTATAAATGTAATTGGATGTTAACTATCAATTAATGTAATTTATTTTCCTGAGTAAGACATTGTAATTTATGCTTCTTTTGAAACTTTCACTATTACTGTACTAATGTTATATATGAATATATATGAAATAACTTAGTCTTTTTCCATACATGAATGAAAGGCAGTAGTAAAATCTAAAGATATCTATAATTTTCTTAAGAAGAGTGTCATATTTAATTGTCATTTGAAGTGAACTATTTGTGTAAATCTTAACTCTTTATTATCAACTATTAATTTGAACCATTCTCTCATAATATAAATAGATATAGGGCTCATTCATCAAATCACCAGAATTGCCATTAATTCAATGTTACTTTTTTCGAGTAAAAAAAAAAGGGGCTAATATCATGCCCAACTAAAATAGCTAAAGCTACTGCTTTTATTTACGCAGTTACTTATAATTGTTGGGCTGTAAATGATTTCTACAAAATTATTGGAGCTTAATTGTCAACATTTAGATTTCTAAGGAGTGTTTGTATGGTGTAATTCCTTCCATATTTCTTACTTTACTCTGATGGCAAATCTTGGAGGTTTCATGGCTTAATTAAGCTCTAGCCAAAGCTATACAATTATGTTTAAGCATGGTTGTTCTGTGCAGGATGAGAAAGATAAGAAAATACGGGAACTGTCCATGGAGCTCAGTCGTGCAAACCAACAAATAGCACAGTGCCAGGAGCAACTAAAAATAATTTTGAAATATATTGAACAACATGCAAACCACCTTACAAAAAGTGTTCAAAAAATAGTTGAGAATGTAAAAGAAATTGAAGCCGAGGGTCAAGAGTAACTATATGATTTGTAGGTGTTAGCAAGCATATAAAACGTTCTTGTAATTTTCTCTCATTTAATAGTTGTTCATGAGGTTGCCAATGATAGAAAAAAGGAAATGATTCACCCAAGAAGTGAACAAATTGGAGAATGGAGATGCATATCATTATGAATTGGTTGCCTATCTTGTTTTACATACTGCGGGCAACCAAAAGAGGTTGGGATTTGTCTTTGAAAATCTTGGTATGATAGTGGTAATCTCTTTTGTGGGATTTCACTCTTGTAGATATGTCAAAACTTCTTGACCAAGTTGCCTGCATTTTTAGGAGGTAAAATACAGAAGAACTTCATTTTTATTCAATTAATTCAGGGTGGTACAGATGGACCCATAAATGGAGGGTCTCAAATGAGAGACACTCTTTCATATAAGATAAGCCATAAACTGACCATTAACTCTACCCAAAACACCATTAAGTAATCATAGTAGCTGCCTCCCTACTATAAACTATAAAGCCAATATCTAAGAAGCTTAGATAGACCCAAGATAAAGGGTCTTAATTGAGAGACCCGCAGACACTATTTCATATGAGTTAAGCCATATGATTAGCAGATTAGGTAGTGTAGATGATTATTTGACCCAAAAAAAATTAAAGTAAAAGACTGAAATATGCTTTTTATTAATAAAATTTGTTTGTAAAATTTAAAATATTATAGTTTTATGTTTGAAATATTTATAAAATGTATATATATATTTTTATTTTATATTCACACTGTGATGTCAAAATTAATACCTTGTAAATTTTTGGCTGACGTGGTGGGAGTAACACTTCTGATCATTTTCAAAATATGGTTTGATTTAGGTGATGAGTAAATGATTATTTAATAAATAAATTTTAATTTAGTTCAATTAAAACATTTATAGTTTAAATTCATTCACTCCAATTATTAAGAAAAACTTATAAAGTTTCATAACTTCAAAAAATATGACTTAAGTTCAAATTTTATTTATAAGTTTTACTAAGATGTGTCCTTAGAGTATATGTTAGTAAATTATTTTAGAAATTTTTTTATGAATAAGTAAAAAATAATTAACTTTTTTTTGCATTTTTTTTAGTTTTTCATAATTTTTTTTAAAAAATAGATGATTGATGTGTAACCTAAGAACATGACTCTTTATTTATACCAAAAATCGAGTGACATTTTTTAATCCTAAATCTACTTTAAAGTTTAAATAAGTATACTTTTATCTATGTAAATAATGGTTTATGAATAAGGCATATAGAAAAGTTAGAACTATGTGAAAAAGACAGGAATTTGGATATGGTATTGGCGTTGCTATAAGAAATTTCCAAGGAATCTTCGTAACACAGTAAAAGTAGATACTTTCAGGGACCAAAGTTGGGTGCAAGACTGCAGGCTCACTTTAATGGCTTCTTAAAAGCTCTACGCTTGTGCCTACAACAAGTCCTTATGGATGTGAAAGTTGCAATATTCTATAGATGTGAAGATGGCTATTGCTGCATTTGAAAGATGTAAATTTTTTCTTATAAACGAAGGCCATAAATTTGGAGAAAATACTCTATGTACATCGGATGTATGTTTCCTCCCTCTCACATAGAGGTGAACCTCACACATATCTGATGCTAGCGCTGTCCCTAGGTTTAGGCCATTGCCTAGGCCCGTTACTAGAGAAGGCTCCAAATTTAGGAGTAACTTTATTTATTTATTTTTTATATATAGATATTTTTGAGAGATATTAAAACATTTTAATTTACATTTTTTTTTCACTATTAAGAAGGCTCAAAGAATTAAGTAATGTTAGAGATAGAGATAAGACAAATTTAAATAGATAAATCTTACAAATAGATGTGTTATTAATCACAAGTAATTTAAATAGAAAAATGTTAAAAATACTATAAATTTCATTACGTAAAATTTTATTTATTTAATTATTTTTATACAAGATAAAAAGGTCTATTCTAACCTAATCCAACTGTATATGTGTGCAAAACTCTCTTCTAGAGACTTGAATCTCTGTTATTGCCCCTACACCTCACAAGAATTTATACTTGTAGAGTGATCACTGCACCAAGAGTGCGTGATGGTCTCCATAACTTTTATAATTTGATGTGACAATGAATATAATAGGTAGATTTCAACAAACTATTGCATGCATTTTTGAATGAATATTTGTGATTGATGATATATCTTTGTAATTCTCATGTTGTAAATTTTATAATATTTCTAGTAGTTTTGCAAACCTTATATCATTGATTACATTTATTACAACACCATTTTGTAGTAAAATTTGTTATAATTTTAACATTTTTTTAAAAAGTCATATTAAAAATTAAAAAAATAAATTAAAAAAATTATTATATAAAAAACTAATTAAATATTATTTAAATGATAATATAAATGCCTCATTTGAAAATTTCACTATAGGCATCCGAAACGCCTGGGCCAGCCTTGTCCGATACATGGTATATTACCTCGTAAACTTATGTGAGGTTCTGCTTTGTGAAAGGGAAGAAACGTGTGCATGTTATACCATCTTGTAAACTTGTCCATGTTTTCTCATCTAGTGATATATAGACACTTGTAAGGTTTTTAAGCATTAAATAAAAGTAATAACGCGTAAACTTTTACGTTTTACCAAAGAAATATATTTGCAAAGCTGCAGGAAGCATGTTAGGTGGGCGTGGGGTGGGGTGAATATTGTAATTTGAGAGAGAGAGAAAGCAATGAAAATTATTTACAGCCACGTGTCCTTCGGCTGAAAGTTTCAAGGTGGCGTTGTGATTCAGCGTCTGCGTCTGTGTCTGTGTCTACAGCTTAGTTTGGATAGTGCGTTTTACGTTTATGTTTTCAAATTTTGCATTTTTTTTTTTTTTTTTTCAACGTGCATGAACAGTAACCGATACTGTTTATGCACGTTATTTCACTGTGCAGAAGACCAAATTTACTGTTCATGCACTGTAGCTGCATTGTTCATGGGACCCACATATACTTTATTCAAAAAAAAAATAAAAATGGGTCCCACAGTACTATTCACACATTTAAAAATTATTTTGGTACAGTGTTTTCAGTTTTCAGCAATAAGCTCTATCCACATTTCTGATTTTTTTTTTCTACGCAGCTTTTAAGAAAAAGTTACTGTTCATATATTGTGTATAAACAATAGCTGCAAAAGTAAACTTTTTAGCTCTTTTTGTGTATAAGTGGATCCGTGCACTGTTTACAAGATCCACAAACTTCATTTTTTAACATTTTTTTTAATTAAAAATGAGTCTTACAGTACTATTTACACATTTAAAAATTATTTTACTACAATATTTTCAATTTTTAGCAATAAATTTTATCCAAATAGAGAAAATTCATGTAACCATCATGTCATTTGGACTAAGAGTATGATATAACAACTCAGCCAATTTTTCTCAAAAAAAAAAAAAAAAAAAAAAAAACAACTCAGCCAATAAAAGACTGAAATATGCTTTTTATTAATAAAATATGTTTGTAAAATTTAAAATATTGTAATTTTATATTTGAAATATTTATAATATATACTTATTCACAATGTCATGTCAAAATTAATACCTTGTAAATTTTTGGATGACGTAGTGAGAGTAACACTTCTGATAGTTTTCAAAATATGGTTTGATTTAGGTGATGAATAAATGATTATTTAATAAATAAATTTTAATTTAGTTTAATTAAAATATTTAAAGTTCAAATTTTATTTATGAGTTTTACTAATATAAACCCTTAAAGAAATAGCTAGTAAATTATTTTAGAAATTTTTTTAATGGAAAAGCAAAAAATTAATTTTTATCATATTTTTTAAAAAATAGATGATTGATTTGTACCTAAAGGCATAACTCTTTTTTTTTATACCAAAAATTGAGTGATATTTTTTATTGGATAACAAAAAAAAACAATTATGATAACTGTATGATATAACAAAAGCCAAAAGGAAAAGGGTACACTTTTTTTTTTAATCAGAAAAAAAAAAAAATTCATGAAAAGAGGGCCACTTTATTTATTATCAATTTGGGGCATTCCAGTCATTTTGTTTTGTAAGGTCTTTGTCAAACATATGGTTCAGACATTTGTATTTTGTTTTGTAACAGTCCTCACCGTCTGCCTCCTTCAATGCTTCCCAGTTCACCCCCTTAAGCCCTTAACCATACCAAATTCACCAATAAAGCAAAACCAAAAGCAAACTACAAATAAAAAGCAAAGTATTCTCTCTCTACTTCCTTCCAAGTAACCATCATAAACCCTACAAGCAACATTCAATTAACAAAACAAAACCACACCTCCTTCCTTCATCAACATCCTCTCCATCTCTCTCCACACAAAAAACACATAAACCCCTTACGCAACAATATATAACAACACCACCATGTCCATGGATGAGTATTTTCTCTTTCTCTTTCTTTCTCTAACTTTGATTCAGATAAAACCCATATCAAATATATAGCTCATATACATGTTTTCTCTTTGCAGATCTCCAAAAGACTACGGCAGAGTGACATCAGCTTCTATCTCGGAGACAACAACAAGTGTACACGTGACAGCCTTGGATGGCCTAGTGAATGTAAACTCACTCTTCACTATAGCAGTTTTTGTGGGTCTTTCTCTAACAACACCGAATCAACGCAGCCTTGAACCCAACACAGCCTGTGATGCTGACATCGACGTGGCGAGGAAACTCTTGGTGTTTGAGGTTGTCTCTTTTAGCTTCTTCTTGTTTTCTTCATTGGTGGCACAGGGGCTTAAGCTGGCTATCAACTTGTTGAATAGTAAGGATGTGGATGATGCCTTCAGGGCCCACATAAATTTGAAGGTTTTGAGGTTTGGAATGATGGGGTCGGCTATTGGGTCGGTGATGGGGTGCTTGTTTTTGATGCTGTCAATGGTGAATGTGATTCAGATCAGGTTGGGGATGTTGTCTTGTGGGAGTAAATCTGCTGTGCATGCTGTGGCCGCTTTGCTAATCTTGGTTTCTTCTGCTCTTATTGTTTATATTTCCACTGCTATTTATGCTTTTTTGCACTGATCTTGTTGTTTATTGCTTCAAAATTATGTATTGGTACTTAATTTCTGTGTATGTTTGTGTGCGGAAAAGAATACATTTGGCCGACCCCAAAATTTTGGGAAAAGGATATCTCTCTGTTTAAATGGATCCATTTCATGATTGGGGTAAAATATTGCAGATCTTTACAAACGGCCATATCATTAAAAATTAAATTATGTGCCAGTCTGTGATTGTTAGATCTAGGAAATCAAATCTTAATGGACTCTTTCCATTACATGTGAAATGGAGAGGATCGCTGGCTTTGTTTATTTTTGACTACTTGTGCTGCGCCTACCTCACTAGTGCTGTTTGAGGGTCCTCATTGGTAATAACTGAAATGAGGGCAAGGCTGTGTGGGTTAAGGGGGAATTTGAGATGGGAAATTTGGGAATTGTTAATTCTTGAAGATTCATGAAAATTTGGTTGTTTGGTTGACAAGTAAATTATAATTTGTGTGAATGTCTCAAGTCCTATGATATGGGAGAATTCTAACCATGTAGGAAATGTTAGTCTTGTATCGTGTTAGAAATTGTTCCTAATTGAGCTTATTTTTTATAATTCTATTGTCATGATAAGTGGGGGAGAGGGGATTCAAGTACTGGTTCTCCTTATAAAGGTGATCGGACAAATTCATTGAGCTACAAGGCTCTTGGCTTGCCTAATTGAGCTTATTGTTGGTAAATAGATAACTTTTGTTTGTTGACATCCTGTTAAGGATAAGATTAGTTTGATTTGGCTGTCAACTAACTTGATGTGGAATTTGACCTACTTATATTATGATTAGATTTGGTTAGAATTTTATCAATGTGATACGATGTTCACTTAATCAGCTCAAAATCTATTCTATAATAATTTTAATCATCAATATGATAGTATTGGTTAGGAAAGGAGTTGGCTTTTATTATACTCAGCAGGATTATATACTTGTACTAATAATTTGTTGATCAGATTGTGTATTGGTACCAATAAATTCCCCTTTTAAAGATTTTATTGGGACTAGTGCTGTTTTGGAGTCGTCATTTGTTATAAATGAATAAGCACATTATGTCCAATGGGGATTAATATTAGATTGTAATTCAGTCCTGTAAAGTGTTTTGGATAGAAATTGTGCCCAATTGAGCATGTTGTTAATAATTAGCTAACTTATGTCTATTGCAACCCATTATCAGCTTTGTTTTATTTAAATTGCCTGACCAACTTGATCTGGAATTTGACCATTTACATGATAAGACTTGGTTGGAATCTGACATATACTCTAGATCTTCCTCATCAATATGAAGTATTACTTAATTTAATTTTCTTAATTGGTTAGTAAATGAGTTAGCTTTTACTTGGATAATCAGCTAACTTGGTTAGGTTTAGTTTTACCCCTCGATTAGATATGTTGTTTACCTTGTTGTTAATTTATCTTTGTGGTATCACATTTAAATGTTGGTTAGATTTACCCTTGTACCGATGTGGATGGTGATGTTCTATTACACATTGGAGAAAAACATTGTTGGCTAGACTTGATTATCTTAGCTAGTTGAGTGTTTCTGAAAGTAGCTTGATCAAATACTTTGCTGAAATATTTTTTACTAAGCTTATTGGGTGTGGATTAGTTCAAACTGTGCAGAACTTGGGAATTGATCTTACACAATTTTGACCAAAACTATTAGGCTGTTGGATGATTGGCTGACAATATCTGGTTAAAACCTTTTTTACATAATTACCTGGCTTAGTCAATTTGGTTCATATTGGCCTTACAAGGTTTAGGAAGACTATCTCATCCAGAGACTCTATATATCTATGTTCCTAGAAGCTCCTTTGAAGTTTCCTAGTCCTACATGGTTATTACCTTCATTATTGTCATCTATGCTACAGGTATCTATAATAACTACCTCAAAGATATATAGCAGCTATACTTAGACCAATAAATCAAATGACTGGTTATCCTAGATTTTTTTGAAGTCATCTCGTGCTGGTTAGCTGATCCAGGGAGGCATTTTTTAAATGTTATTTAAGTCCTTGATCAATCTCAATATGTCACAAGTCTCAAAGCTCCATGCCTTCTGTTAGTTAATGCAGCAGAAAAGATTGGATTTTAATGGCTCAAAAAGATGTGAAGAAAGACTTGAATCCATAAAAGATTGGATTCTAGTCTTTCTTGACCTAAGCCCTTAATGAAAGAGAGGTCGGAAAAATGTATGGTTTTACAGAGAGAGAGAAGGGGGGGGGGGGGTGTGATTGCTTGGAGTAGTCAGTCACCAAGAATATGAAATTAGTGTCTTCAGGAGTCCTTGTCCCTTTGAAGTCTGAACCTCAAGTTATGGGACAAATAGTTGGGCCCTCAAAGACAGACAGGTGATGTCTATGGTTTTTTCATTGCAATTTGACCCTATTGGCCTCTCTACTGCTGAAGGTAAAAGAAAATGTTCGTTAATTTGGTTGATAGCTTCATGAGTTTGCTCTGGCAGCAATGTATATATGACTGGACATGATAGAATGGACAGGAGTTCCTCTGCCTCCCAGAGACAAAAAAAAAAAAAAAATGTTTCTGATTAAATTGCCAACCCTGAATTTCTCCCTGATGGATTTGTTTCATATGCTTTTAGTATTCTATCAAATTTCATTTTCTAGAACACAGGTAATGTAGTAGCAATGGCTTGAAGAAGCCATCTGTTTTGTTTATTTTTTTGGAAGGACGCCATCTCAAGTCTAGAGCACAAAGCCTGGAAGCAAAGAAATAGGCTGTTTACTTGTCAACTCAAGAAAAAGAGGTTCATTAGGGTCAAGGCAACTCAAGGATACAATGGATGGTGTTTTTGACTTTTTGCTCTGTTAAGGGCAAGAGGGTATTATTGACCGTCTACCCTCTCACAGTTAAGTCCACAGTTATGCAGAAACTAGGAAAGCAATAAGTGATGGAATGATGATCATGGGATAATTAGGCAATTTTCAAGAACACATAATAGGTGGTCTTGGTTTACTTAGCCGGTTGAGCTTTGTTGAAACTGGCTTGATCAAATACTTTGCTGGACCGTTATGTGCTACTAAGCTTCCTGGGTGAGGGTCTGGTTCAAACTGTGGAGAGGACTTGGGAACTGATTTAAGAAAAAAAATATTAGGCTTTTGGATAATTGGTTTATACCGGCCTTTCAGAATTTAAGAATACAGTTTCATTTAGAGGCTCACCATGTTTGTGTTTCCAGAAGTTGCTCTAAAGCTACAGGGTTCTACATGGTTATACCAAATATCTTTATTATCATCTTCGATGATTCTATATTATTCGTATCTATAATAACACCCTCAAGGAAATATGACATCTTTACTTAGATCATTTGAACAAATGCCTAGTTGTCCTAGATGTTATTGAACTCATTTCTAACTGCTCAAACTTCTTAGTCTTGGTTATTTTTATTTGCATGGTAAATCTAGCAGCAACTGCATTATGATCTTGCTGTTCAAGAACATGGTGGATGATGGGAAGTAACATATATGGGGGTTAATTAAAAATTGGTTTTGTATTTTCAGCCAGGGATGGCCTTCTTAAATTATTTTTGTCAAAAAGTAGCTAATGATATTGCCTAGTCTCCTATACGAGGAGAGAATGAGTTTGTATCTACCCCACTTGTTGTGACAATTGAATTATCCAAAAAGTTATGTCCTTCGTTAATCTAAGCATGAGTAAAGAAGCTCCATAAGTTAGTTAACCGAAAATATTATTAATTTGAATGACTAAACAGAACCGTAAGAAAGACTTGGGGTCCATAAAAATATTGGATGGAGGTATGAATATGGAACTTAAGATAGAATTTAAGCCATCAATGAAATAGAGGTAGTGACAATGTTGGGTTTTTGAGGAGAGAGAACAGGCTAGTCAGCACTTTTGGGAAGTCAGTCACCAAGAATAGCTCCAAATTCTTGTCTAGGGTTTCCGTCTGGCTTCCTCTATTTTTATTTTTTTTGATGAGCTTCAATGTATTATTACTCAGAAGGGAAAGGAAAGCAGTCTGCCCTACAAGCAGCCGCAAGAGCCTCTGTAAGGCTGAGATTATTGAAAACAGAAGACTGGAGTTCTCAGAAAGAATTTAGCTGCTGCATGTGCAGCTAAATTACAGTCTCTCTTGACCCAAAGAAAAATACAACCAGCAAAAAACTCTCTAAAAACATAGAATATTACTAATAATGTTGCAAAATGGACGAATCGGGTGCAGACACGGGCGAGGCTAATGAGTCGAAGCAAGACATGGCATCACCCTCGACAATAATATGGCTCCATCTTTCAATTTTTGTGAGTTGCAGAGTCCATAGGATGACAGTAGCTTCGGTTTGGAGGGAGTGAGCAAATGTGATGTGTTCTCGACCAGACTTTGATGACATTGCCATTGTCATCTCTTGCTACGGCTGCTAGAACTGTGAGGGATTTTGTGGTAGTTGCATCAACGTTAATCTTGATCCAACCATGTGGGGGAGGCTGCCATTTGCTGGAAACCACCTTGGGATTAACTGAGTGAAGGTGTACCGGTTCTGGTGAATGAGATTAACTGGTCCACAACATCAGCAGACTTATTTGAGCCTCAACTTATTGGACAAATTTTTCATTATTCAATAAATTTTATTTTTTCATACTCTTCTATTCCCCCCCCCCCCTCCCTCCCCCTAAAGTCTAGTAATTTTCATTCATCATAATTCAGAGTTGTTGCATTCTTCAACTACAAAAATACTTAGATGTGTGATAAGATTTATACAAAAAAATTTATCTCACTCACAAACACATAAATCTTATCACATCTCTAGAAATCTTTGTGATTGAAGAATGCAACCATCCAGAATTATGATGAATGAAAATTATTAAATCTTACAGGAAAAAAGAGAGCATGTATATAAATGTATATACTAGCAAATCCAAAACAGTCTTGGTATGAAATTAACTTCCTTGCTATTACATTTTACAATTTTTTTAATGAATTTTAAGTTATTTGTGATAATCAATTGTCGAATTTGGTTTATCTGCTCTATTGATTTCATTTCGGTCTCCCTCTTCTACTTTTTTTTTTCAATTAAAAAAATTTGCAAGGAATATTTTTAATCTATACATGATTAAAGTGAAAGTTCAACAATTAAGGGTATAGACCTTATTGGCATGAAGTGAATTTTGAGTTATTATTTTAACAATAATATGGTCAATGGTAAAATTAAACTGAATTTCTATTTTGGTCAAATTGGGCAAGCTAAAGTGTTTCCCATGAAAATTTGAGTTTCTTGTTCGATAGATGCAAAAATAAATCACAAGAAAGAACTCAATTTAAAATTTCTGATATCATGTGCAAATGGAATCGATTAACGTGTTAATTTCGGCACCATTGGTAACTGGAACTTTTTGAAGTAAGAGACTTTCAGCCCTACACTGACTGTCAAGAATGGGAGTTAGTGAGGTCATGTCAACTTATATCAACAATTTTATTTAGTAAGGTTTGTAAGAAAGCTTTAATAGAGTTTATGGTAGTAGTTTCTTCTGTAATACTTTTTTTTTTTTTTTTGAGTTTTGGACATCAAATGACCTGCAAAACGAGCCTCCTTTGAAATTGGTTTGAAAGAAAATAAATGTAATGGAATGCATTGCATTGCATGAGTAATACGAGTAAAACCTTTTCCATTATAATTGATAATAGTGAGTTGGATGATGAAGTTATTTATTGTTCATTTTCTATTTAAACTCCTTAGATTTTGAAAATTTCCATCCATTTGAGGGTCACAGTATTAAATTAGGTTGGAGGTTTATGGCTTTCTAGCTTCTTTGATTTTTGAACTTTCAATTGTATCAATTTGCATTTGCACATTAGCACTGATGAAGTCTGTATTGTGCATGTTTCATTATGACCTTTGATCCATTGTAAATTGCTTTTCAGTTTTCACCCCTTAAACAGTTGAATGACCAAGCATTGCTTTTTTTGTCTTTGGGCTTTGTGCTTCCCATTTATTTATCTTTTGAAGTACATGCTCCAGATCAAAAGAAAATCAAAGGAAATTTATTGAAGGTTTAACAGCCTCTTTACAATAAAATTTTGCTTGTCAGATCATTAATTAACTCAAGTTTTGAAATTTCACTACAATCATCTGGATGATGCTAATTTTTTGTTACAGCATCAAATGGTTTATGGCTGCTTGCTTGCTTCACCAATTTCAATTATCTCACTTTTACTTTTCTTACAAACTATATACCTTACTAGTAAAGACTGCTTAAAAAACTCTCAACTTTTGGAAGCTTACTCCAATACTTTGAGGGCTGTTATTTCAAGAATTGTTTTTGCAAGTACTTAAAATACTATTTCCACCTTTATTGATTTGCAATGATATTCTGTAATCTTACACATGCAGTTTGCTGTTTTGCATGAAGGCTGGAAATACTGAAGAGGCATATCAAGAAAAAGAGGTAATACCTGGTGAGAAAATCTGTTAACAGTTTCCCATCATTGTTTTCATCTTGAAAGTTTCTAGGAAAAGAAGGCGCAAAGATTAATGTTTAACCCATAATTTATTTTGGAGACTTTACTTAAATGACTAAATACATTATGAAATGTGCGAAATTGGAAATCTACATTATTTTAAGGAGCTAGGTACCAAACTAGTTAGCTATGGAAAATAGTGCAGGGGCTTTACAGAAATAAAATATCTCGGTTTCACCATAAGTTAAATAGTTGACTTTTTTCTGTTCTGTATGAACTTTTCTTGAAATCTTACATTTGTATGTACTTCTAAAAGAGTTTGGTTTTTTGAAGAGTCTTCATTTATATATCTTGGTCTAATACTTACCCTGGGTTTAGTACATGACTACATGTTTATTTGTGTTCAACAGTGGATTTCAATGCTTATATATGTGGGAATTACAGAATGATTTCAGATTCTGCTGAGATGGAACTTGATGTGGACTTGGACAGCAAGATAATAGAGTGCTCAATTGGAAGGGAGATTTGTGTTACTGAGGCTGGAGAAATGCTTGATTTATATGAGGGGAGAGAGTTAGCTATACATGAAATAGATATTAATGTGGAACCTTATGTTGGGATGGAGTTTGAATCTGAAGAGGCAGCTATGATGTATTATGATGCATATGCTAAGCGTTTGGGCTTCATTATCCGAGTTAGTAATTGCCATCGTTCAGGTCGTGAAGGATCAGTTATCAGTCGAAGGTTTCTTTGTAACAAAGAAGGTTTCCGTGTTAATAATAACAAGACAAGAAATACAAGAAGTCTCGAAGTGAGGAAGCCAAGGCAGATTACTAGGGAGGGTTGCAAGGCTATGATTATGGTGAGGAAAGAGAAGACAGGAAAATGGGTTGTCACAAAGCTTGAAACAAAACATAACCACCCAATGGGGATATCTGTTGGCAAGGGTCGTAGGTGTACAGTTCTGGCCAGACCGAAGTTTAGTTTCACATAAACTGTTTATAATTTCATGATAAAGTCATGTGTGTGTGTGTGTGTGTGTGTACATGCATACGGTACTTTATCTTGATGCTGATTTTAATAAGCCATATATAATAAACAGAAGTAGTTTTGCTTCCATTCTACTCATCAGATGCATTGCAACTATAGTGGTTTTCCTTATCATTCTGCTTTGATCTACTATAGTTGAATATACAATAAAATCAATGCCACTCCAAATTATTAAATTGAATTGCACAGTTCCCATGAAATTATTAGTTTATATTGCTCTTGTCTGATGATAGTTTTTGAAACAAGATTTTTTTTATGAAAGGATTTATGCAACAAATGCAAGTGGAGAATATAAAGTTGTCTTCTGTTCTTTGTCTACCTTGCAGCTCCCTTAATAAAATATTCTCTTGTCTAATAAATCTTGAGCAGAGGAAAATTTGTTCTGTCCCTTTGCCTACTGATTGGTTTCTACTAGAATCTAATTTTATTCAACTAATCATAATAACAATATTTTGATCTTTGTATACATTTTCAATTGAATGTTTTAATCCTCTTAGCTGGAATTTGCTTGCCAAGATTTATCCTTTTAAATCTCATGGATTCGTCTTATCTGGAGGATGGATATCTCTTGACTTAGATGCCTTCTTTAGCCAAGAAGTGGTCATCTATTTTACTATGTTTAGGGGATTAGTTAGGTGTTCAAATCATAGAATGCTATTTTAATCTATATAGTATGTCTCTTTGTTTCTTTCCATTCTTTCAGAGGAAAATTTTCCACTTTTGTGTCTTCTCTTAATTATTTGAATATATCAAGATTTTAGGTGAAATCTGCTACACAAAATTACTGGAATAGGAATTGGTATCCCTAAGAATAAATTGTGATTCCCATTCACTTATTTGGTTGCTATGGTGGAATACAACTGAGAATTAGAAATTTTTTTCTTCTTTGTTATAATTAATCAGTTCCATATTGGAAAAATATATCATATGCACGGGTTGCTACCTGGCAGGATCAAGTACATTAAACGTGGCTAGATCAAGTGCATGCAAACATGTAGTTACAACAAAATAAATAAATGTGTAGTTGTGTTTATTTTGATGTCTAAATAATATTGGTTTTCAATGTGTAGTTTACTGAATAGTTGGTGCTGTTTATGGCTTGGTAAGTGTAAAAAGTGAATGCCTGTGGCATCATGTGACTACAATTGGCCTGATGTTGCTATTAGAAGATTTGTCATAGACTTGCTTGATTTAATGTGATTTTCCCAATCGAAATTAATGCTCAGCAATTAGGATGAGTTCCTTTGAGTTTGCAATAGGCCAATGGTGAACTGGTGGTAAGTACCCTGCAGCACTGATCTTTTTCTATGTCATGGTCCAGGTCCTTATGAATGCGGCAGAAAATGTCTTTTTAACTTCCTTTGAGAAGGGTCCCTGAAATCTTCAGTCAAGGGTTTGATGAATTTGAGTGTTAAGTAGGCCAGATTTTTAACTGATTCACAACGAGTAATTCCCTACTAGCTTTGTAACTTGAAAGGGGTCATCATATATCATTATCATTCTTGGTGCACCACATTCCATTTGAACTTTTTTCTAGATTTGGGGAGTAAGTTTAAACAAAGCTTTATTTCCAACTCGCAATTCCTACAATCATTCTCTCTTATTAGCATACTCTTTCATGCTCTCTTATTAGCATAATTTGTTCATGCATTGTTTCTTGTGAAGCTAACTCAAGCTTCCAGTAGTAATTCCATCTTGGACTGAATATACCTGTACTCTGCGAAGCACTTTCATCAGTTCACTGCTCCGCCACTCATGGAGAGTAAGTGGCTACTTGGCTGGTTGCCAATTTACTGGCACTCATCCTGGTTGAGGATCAATGTAGGTTGTAGAAAAAAAGGCACTGGATCCAACAGATTTGCCCAATTATTATGAGTTGTAACCCAATTTTTATTAGTATTTCCTCTAAAAATATGCTCTAAATTTGGCCATCTGTCTGAGGGTGATTGGCAGTAGAGAACTTTAACTTTATACCCATCAAGTTAATGAGTGCAGTCCAAAGTTCTCCAGTAATTTGAGTTTCTTGGTCATGCACAATGTCCTCTTGCAACCTAAAGTACTTTACAAGCAGTGTGGTGAAATGCAGAAAATGCCTTCAAGGAATTAAGGTTTCTAAACTGATGAGGTGCATGGTTCCATAAGACACTTGCCTCAGTGAAGCAAGGCATCAACTTTTATCTTGGATGCCTATGCGTTTAAACTTTAAACAATATAAATTGTTATCTCTGTATTTAAATGATAATGGGCTATTTATGGACAAGGCCCTCACCCATGGAGGTGAGCATTGAAAGAGAAGTAAAAAATAAAATTTATCTGTGATACCCTTCTGTATCTAGTGCTGCACTAGGTGCTCTTTTATATCTGAAGAAATTCAAGAGACATGTAAATAGTGTCCTAGAAAGAATTTTTTAGGTGAAAGATTTGTGATTATAGGTCACTGCTTGGATGGAAAGATTGTTGTGCTTTTTCTTGCCCTTTGCAGAGATTGTTCATAATGTAGAATTAATGCGATGGGGGTTTGGACTTGGAAGTTTGTATACCGGGCATGATGTTTCATGGAGTATGTCTCTGGAGAGATATAAGGACAGCCGAGATTTCTTTTCTAGGTTCTAAACTATTAATATTAAGGATAATAATCCAGACTGTTTTCAGCAATGTGTTTGGCCTGGGAAGTTATGAAGCCTTTCTTTGTTATTCTGGTCAATATCAATGAGGATGATGCTTTTGCTGCCAAGTTGTTTGCATGGTGTCAACTTTATTGCAGTCATAGACTTATAAGATTTTTTTATGATTAGGAATTGGATTATCTCTTCGAGCTTTATGTATTTTTCTAGGGGCTAGGGAGAGGGCAAGGGGGTGGCCTGGACTTTAAATAGGAATCAACAATTTGTGGTCGTCCCCTTTACATGGTTTAGAGGGCTCCTGGGCCTAGGTTTTCTGTGGAAGTTTCTTCTCATGGGGTCCCTTCAAAGGTTTTTTTTTTTGGGGTCCTGTGTCCCTGGTAGCACTACCCACAAACACCAAAATTTCTTATCTACTAAACCTTATTTAGAGAAGATACTCTCTTTTTAGTTGCTGCAGAATCCATCAAGAGGTAGCTAGTCACTGAATTGGCTTGGTACCTTCAAATCTTAATTTATTATTTGTGAGGGATAATTTTTTAATCCCAATTTATGAGATGCTTGCTGGTCTGGAGTATATGGCCTGATACTTGATCTTATGGATGATTTTGTCTGTATGGAAAAAAATGAAATAGTCAGGCCTCTAGGCTGGATTTGGTCCTTGTGAATGAAGTAGTTTGTCGTTTGAAGAGATGTAAGTTTTCCTTACAATTATATTTTTTATGCACTTTTCACTTGCATTGATGATAGACTTTTTCTTTGCTCTTTCTCCTTTTTGAGATCACATTGATTGCTTAAACTTTTAGATGGTGTTTGTCATTGCTCCATAAAATACAAAGAAAAGGAATACTTTTTGCCAACCATTCGAAAAGGACTTTCCATTGAAGATCTATTCGGTAATAGGTTATGCAACTTTGTTCGAAATTCCATCTTATGAACGCAGGGTAGGAGAAATCTTCTTGGAACTCGTGTGCTGGAAGCACCCAGATATTCTAATAAAAATTTCTTCATTGAATTGTAAGTCAATTTTTTCTTATTTATTGCGCCAATTGGGCCAGAATTAAATCAAAGCACTTAAGAAGGTATCAATAAAGTAAGTATCGAGCCTCAAATTTCACAATGCTGCATATCAACAGGGGTGGTCAAAAGTATTTTAGCATTTCCATGTGTTACTTCACTGGAAATATGTGAATTTTCTCTTTGTTTACTCTTGGAGTCAGGAATGGCATCATGGGAAAGATGGTTTAATATTTGGACAAAACTTAGGTATAATACTTAGGTGCTGTTCCTTAGATTTCCCTTTTAAAATTCAGCCATGTGACCTTTTTCTTATGGGTAGAAGTTTTTTTTTAAGTTAAGTACTGCCACATGGCTAAAGCTGAATTTTAAGAGGAGAATCTAAAGAACAGCACCTAAGTCTTGCCCTTAATATTTTTTGAGAGCATTTCTCTTGATTATAATTTTACCTCTTGCAATTTTCCTTTCTTACCCGTAATAGCAAATTTACACCAACAAGGGAAAAAAGGGATAGATAGATGAAACAGATGGTTTCCTGACTTCAAGGCTCCTAAACCTTATTTTTTGTCATAACTAATGCATTAAAATGTGAAATAAGAAGATTGGGATGTTTTTTATATTTGTTACTTCACAAGCCTTGAGTAAATTTTTATGACTTTTTTGTTCACTGTAGAATTAATAGTGAGTGTGTCTAAGCTTCATTATCAATGTTAAGTCATTCAAAACAATTAGTAGTGGCTTTTGGCATATCAGTTTTCTGCCATCCTCATTTGTAATGAAAGGAATGATGTGTTTTTGGAGGAGGGGGAAAAAACCCCTCATTTCAGCTTTGTTTACATGGAAAACATTTGCCTGCAAATAGTTTTTACAATTTTTAATAGCTGTTCTTTACAATTATTTTGGTGTATTTTTTTTTTTTTTATAGGTAAAATTTTGGAAATTGTATTTTAATATGTTCAGCAGAAGTACATTCTGTTGTGGCCTGTTGAGTGTTTAAGAAAAGCGTCTGAAACTGATTAAAATAGGCTGCCTACCACAGGGGCAGAGCAAGAGCTACATTGTCATCAATGAGGGCATTGTTCCCACTGGAATTAGAAAATCTTACAGGTTCATATACAATTTTAAGATTAATTTTCTTAAGTGCCACCTACTTAAAAAAATTGTGTTAATTATGAAACTCTACTCGAAAATTAGGGGTTTCACAAATTTAAAATAAATAGATTAGATTAAAGTACAGAAAAAGATTTAAAACAGAAAATTGATGTGGGTGAAAGAGAAGTAGACCCTACTATCTAAATATCAAAATATTTAATAACATTTGACCATGCAAGTTTTTTTGTTGTGTTGCCAATTTGATTTTAAATGTTTATATCTTTCGCATTTTTATTGTACTCGTTGGTTGATGACTATTTATTTAATATAGTTGTGAGCAATGTGCAATTGTGCATTTGTCATAAGACTAGCAATTATAATATTACTGAAAAGTGGGATGTTTATATGTCATAATTCATATGATTTCTTAGAAAAACGAATACTATTATTTATTGTAAACGTAATTGGACGTTAACTATCAATTAATGTAATTTATTTTCCTGAGTAAGACATTGTAATTTATACTTCTTTTGAAACTTTCACTATTACTGTACTAATGTTATGTATGAATATATATGAAATAACTTAATTTAGGTCTTTTTCCATACATGAATGAAAGGCAGTAGTAAAATCTAAAGATATCTATAATTTTCTTAAGAAGAGTGTCATATTTAATTGTCATTTGAAGTGAACTATTTGTGTAAATCTTAACTCTTTATTATCAACTATTAATTTGAACCATTCTCTCATAATATAAATAGATATAGGGCTCATTCATCAAATCACGAGAATTGCCATTAATTCAATGTTACTTTTTTCCAGCAAAAAAAAAAAAAGGGGGCTAATATCATACCCAACTAAAATAGCTAAAGTTACTGCTTTTATTTAAGTAGTTACTTATAATTGTTGGGCTGTAAATGATTTCTACAAAATTATTGGAGCTTAATTGTCAACATTTGGATTTCTAAGGATTGTTTGTACAGTGTAATTCCTTCTATATTTCTTACTTTACTCTGATGGCAAATCTTGGAGGTTTCATGGCTTAATTAAGCTTTAGCCAAAGCTATACAATTATGTTTAAGCATGGTTGTTCTGTGCAGGATGAGAAAGAGAAGAAAATACGGGAACGGTCCACGGAGCTCAGTCGTGCAAACCAACAAATAGCACAGTGCCAGGAGCAACTAAAAATAATTTTGAAATATATTGAACATGCAAACCACCTTACAAAAAGTGTTCAAAAAATAGGTGAGAATGTAAAAGAAATTGAAGCCGAGGGTCAAGAGTAACTATATGATTTGTAGGTGTTAGCAAGCATATAGAACCTTCTTGTAATTTTCTCTCATTTACTAGTTCATGAGGTTGCCAATGATGGAAAAAAGGAAATGATTCACCCAAGAAGTGAACCAATTGGAGATGCATATCATTATGAATTGGTTGCCTATCTTGTTTTACATACTGTGGGCAACCAAAAGAGGTTGGGATTTGTCTTTGAAAATCTTGGTATGATAGTGGTAACTAATCTCTTTTGTGGGATTTCACTATTGTAGATACGTTAAAACTTCTTGACCAAGTTGCCTGCATTTTTAGGAGGTAAAATACCGAAGAACTTCATTTTTATTCAATTAATTCAGGGTGGTACAGATGGGCCCAAAAATGAGGGTCTCAAATGAGAGACACTCTTTCATATAAGATAAACCATAAACTGACCATTAACTCTACCCAAAACACCATTAGGTAATCATAGTAGCTCCCTCCCTACTATAAACTATAAAGCCAATATCTAAGAAGTTTAGATAGACCCAAGATAAAGGGTCTTAATTGAGAGATCCGCAGACACTATTTCATATGAGTTAAGCCATAAACTAACCACAACTCTTTCCAAAACACCATTAAGTTTTAGTTGTAAGGGTTAGCAGGCGAACATAGAAAAAGGATGTTAGTGCGTGACTTTGATTTCTAATCTGGTTGGATCAAAAAATTTATTCTAACAAGGCATAATTGGATTTTTGGAAGATTATGCAATGTTATTTAGAACAGCTCAATTGATGAATTGGGAATATAAGAAAATTTATGGACAATCGTATATGAGCAAAAACTGCAAGCCTTTACTTATTAGTTTGGGCCAAACATTGTATGTTCTAGTTAATTCATTTGGAGTGTCTCCTGTTGTTAAATTAAGAATGTAAATTCAAATTTCGTCCACACTAAAAAAAGAATCTATTGGTGTCTTTGACTTTGACTTGATAATCAAGAATAATTAAAAAAAATGATGTCACATGTTTTAAATACTATCATTTTTTGTTTGAGAAACAAATCCTCTCATATTTTATTAAAACAACAACAACAAAAAATTTGGATCAAGCATCATATTCTCCATCTAATTGATGTTATGGCCAATCAATTGTAAGTAGACAATCTTTCTCCCCAAAAAAATTGTAATTAGTCAAAAGTGCATAAGGGTAACCAATATTATCAATTGCCTCTCGTTAAATTAATACATTTTAAATTATTTTTTTAAAGTAAGAAATGAAAAGAGTGAATGAAACTCATAATTTTTTTAATCCTAAATCTACTTTAAAGTTTAAATAAGTATTCTTTTGACTATGTAGATAATGGTTTATCAATAAGGCATATAGAAGATTAAAAAAAAAAAAAAAGGCATATAAAAAAGTTAGAACTATGTGAAAAAGATAGAGGAATTTGGATATGGTATTGGCTTTGCTATAAGAAATTTCAAAGGAATCTTCGTAACACAGCAAAAGTAGATACTTTCAGGGACCAAAGTTGGGTGGAAGCTCACTTTAATGGCTTCTTATAAGCTCTACACTTTTATGCCAACAACATGGACTTACGGATGTGCAACTAGTGAATCATATATGAGTGGTAATTTGTCCCACTTGAAACGTGTAATATTCTATTTTCCGGATGTGAAATAAGGATTTTTTTTTAGAGAGAATTTCAATGCATAGTATCCATTTCTGTCTCCTAATAATAGTTTTATTATCAGACTAAGACACTAATCGGTTTTTGTTATAGGTGGAGATTGAACATCATATCTCTTAGTCAATTATCAGAGACTTTACTAGTTGAGCTAATTAAAACTCACAAAACACTTGAAACTCGGATTTTGTTCAACTTGAAATTTGCAATATTCTAGAGATGTGAAGATGGCTATTATTGGTACATTTGGAAGATGTAAATTTTTTCTTATATATAAATAAAGGTTGTAAACTTGGTCATCTTTTCTCATCCAATGTATAGATTACTTGTAAAGTTTAACGCGTAAACTTTTACGTTTTACCAAAGAAATATATTTGCAAAGTTGCGGTCAAAATAGCAAATTAACAATAAATTTTAAATAATATAATTAGTAGGTACTGTTACAAAATTATATTTTTTACTAACATCTGGAGTCTAAAAGAGTCGATTTTGGGCCTATAAATCGAGTCTTTGATGGTCGATTTTCATGGTCTAACCACGTCGGCGAAAATAGGAAATTAGCCATAACTTTCCAACTATATAATTAGTAATTACTGTTTACAAACTATATTTTTTACTAGCATCTCGAGTCTAAAAGACTCGATTTTGGGCTTATAAATCGAGTCTTTGATTTCACATTTTTATGGTCTGATCCATCTGATGTGGCATCTTTTTATGTGGCGTTCACTTGAAAATCGAGTCTCTAAGACTCGATTTATAATGTTTCAAAATCCCCCTTTACACCTTCTCGTCATAATCTTATTAGAATCAGAGAAGAAAGATAGAGAAAAAAAAAAAAAAAACACCCACAGCACAGCAGCCACCACCACCACCACCACCTAAAATCCAACAACGCCAAACCCAAACAGACCGGAAAAAAAAAAAAAAACACACACACACACACACACACACCCAGAGCACAGCAGCCACCACCACCACCTAAAATCCAACAACACCAAACCCAAACAGACCGGATTCGCCACCACAGAAGAAAGACAGAGAAAAAAAAAAAAAACTCACCCACGATCACCAACGGCCACCCACTCTAATCGCGATCTTTGACGATGATTTAAACCTGACCCACGGCTAGCCACTAGCACCGACGGCCACCCACGCCCCACGCTGACTTGAAACCCACCCTCCCATGGTCCCCACGCCGACTTGAAACCCACCCTCCCACACACGGCCCACGATGATCTGGGTTTTTTTTTTTCTCTCTCTCTCTTTCTACGATCTGGGTTTTTTTTTTTTTTCTTTTCTTTTCTTTTCTTTCTGTCTTTCTTCTCTGATGTGATGAGAAGTTCTCTGATGACTTAAATTTTTCTTTGGCTTATAAATCGAGTCTTAGAGATTCGATTTCCAGGTAGATGCCATGTGGAAAAAATACCACATCAGATGTGAGTAGATTATGAAAATCGACCCTCAAAGATTTGATTTTTAAGCCCAAAATCGAGTCTCTTAGACTTGAGATGCTAGTAAAAAATATAGTTTGTAAACAGTAACTACTAATTATATAGTTGGAAAGTTATGGCTAATTTCCTATTTTTACCAACCACGTCTGATGTGGCATTTTTTTCACGTGGCATTCACTTGAAAATCGAGTTTCTAAGACTCGATTTAAAACCCTTTACAACACTTATATAATTTTTTAAGTCCATTTTCATCTTCTCATCAGAGAAGAAAGGGAGAGAAAAAAAAAACCCCCAGAAATAGATCGGCGTGGGTGGACCAGATTGGCGACCTTTTTCGTCGTCTCCTTCGGCGTGGTTTTAAGCCCATTTACATCTTCACATTAGAGAAGAAAGAGAGAGAGAGAGAAAAAAAAAACCCCCAGAAACATATCAGCGTAGGTGGACTAGATCGGCGACCTTCGTCGTCTCCTTTAGCGTGGTCCAGAGCGGCATGGACCAGAGCCTCACATCCGTTGTCTCCTTCGATGCGATTCTCCATCGACCACCACCGTTCGATGGACAGCAAAACGGTACCATGATCGGCGACGACGAGAATTTTGGGTTCATGGGTTTTGGATTGCTGATTTTGTGGGTTCATGGGTTTTTTTTTTTTTGCCAGTATTTTTGGTTCTTTGCATAGGTTTTTTGGTGTTTGATTTTTTTTTTTTTGTAGGTTTGGTTGCGACTGGCGGTTTGGTGGCTGTGTTGGTGGTGGTTCGGTAGCTGTGGTTGTGGTTGCCGTGGGCTGTGTTGGTGGTTGTGGCTGTATTGGTGGTGGGTTTTTTTTTTTTTTTTTTTTTGCTGTGGATTGGGGTTGTCGTATGGAGTTTGTTGCTGGTGGAGTGGTGGTGGAGGTGGATGTGGCTAGTTGAAAGTTTGTTGTGAGTGATTTTTTTTTTTTTGTGGGTATTGCTGCCTTTCTGGGAATGGCTAGTACGAGAGTCTTAGACTAAAATTTTTTTAGGTTATAAATCGAGTGTTAGATACTCGATTTCCACGTAAGCAACACGTGGAAAAAATGTTACATCAGATATGATCAGACCATGAAAATCGACCCTCAAAGACTCAATTTTTAGGCCAAAATCGACTCTTTTAAACTCGAGATATTAGTAGAAAATATAGTTTTGTAACAGTATCTACTAATTATATTGTTTAAAAATTATTGTTAATTTGCTATTTTGGCCCAAAGTTGCAGGAAGAATGTTAGGTGGGGTGGGGTGAATTTTGTAATTTAGAGAGAGAGAGAGAGTGTGAAAGCAATGAAAATTATTTTTAGCCACGTGTCCTTCGGCTGAAAGTTTCAAAATTTTCCCCCCTGAATCTTGGTTCAGAAGAAACCTTAGTTATAGAAAGTCGGTGGAAAATTCAGGTCACTAGGGAGCATCATGTCATTAAACCCGTTATTAGTCATTTGGACTCAAAATATGATATAACAACTCAGCCAATAAAATGTATGATATAATAAAGTTTTTTTTTTATAAAAAAAATCACTAAAATTTTATATGTATGTCATAATAACTTTTCTCTATAGTCTATATGCCGACTGACCTCTAAAGTCTAAACTAACAAGAAGTTTAATGATTAGGTAGTGTAGATGATTATTTGACCAAAAAAAATTAAAGTAAAAGACTGAAATATGATTTTTATTAATAAAATTTTTTTGTAAAATTTAAAATATTATAATTTTATGTTTGAAATATTTATAAAATGTATATTTTTTTATTTTATTTTTTATTCACACTGTCATGTCAAAATTAATACCTTGTAAATTTTTGGCTCACGTGGTGGGAGTAACACTTCTGATCATTTTCAAAATGGTTTGATTTAGGTGATGAGTAAATGATTATTTAATAAATAAATTTTAATTTAGTTCAATAAAAACATTTAAAGTTTAAATTCATTCACTCCAATTATTAAGAAAAACTTATAAAGTTTCATAACTTAAAAAAAAATGACTTAAGTTCAAATTTTATTTATAAGTTTTACTAAGAGGTGTCCTTAGAGTATATGTTAGTAAATTATTTTAGAAATTTTTTTTATGAATAAGTAAAAAATAATTAACTTTTTTTTTTTGCATTTTTTTTAGTTTCTCATAAATTTTTTTTAAATAGATGATTGATGTGTAACCTAAGAACATGACTCTTTATTTATACCAAAAATTGAGTGATATTTTTAAATCCTAAATCTACTTTAAAGTTTAAATAAGTGTACTTTTATCTATGTAAATAATGGTTTATGAATAAGGCATATAGAAAAGTTAGAACTATGTGAAAAAGATAGAGGAATTTGGATATGGTATTGGCGTTGCTATAAGAAATTTCAAAGGAATCTTCGTAACACAGCAAAAGTAGATACTTCCAGGGACCAAAGTTGGGTGCAAGACTGCAGGCTCACTTTAATGGCTTCGTAAAAGCTCTACACTTGTGACTACAACAAGGACTTATGGATGTGAAAGTTGCAATATTCTATAGATGTGAAGATGGCTATTGCTGCATTTGGAAGATGTAAATTTTTTCTTGTAAATAAAGGCCATAAATTTGGAGAAAATACTCTATCTACATAAGATGTATGTTTCTTCCCTCTCACATAGAGGTGAACCTCACACATATTCGATGCCAAGGCCGGCTCTAGGCTTAGCCCAATTAGGCTATTGCCTAGGGCCCCTTACTAGAAAAGGCCCCAAATTTGAGAGCAACTTTATTTATTTATTTTTTATATATAAATATTTTTGGGAGATATTAAAATATTTTAGTTTACATTTTTTTTTTCACTTTTAAAAAGCCTCAAAGAATTAAGTAATGTTAGAGATAGAGATAAGACAAATTTAAATAAATAGGTCTTACAAATAGATGTGTTATTAATCACAAGTAATTTAAATAGGACAATGTTAAAAATACTATAAATTTTACTACATAATTTTTATTTATTTAATTATTTTTATACAAGATAACAAGTCAACTCTAACTTAATCTAACTGTATATGTGTGCAAAACTCTCTTCTAGAGACTTGAATCACTGTCATTGCCCCCACACTCCACAAGAACTTATACTTGTGGAGTGATCACTACACCAAGGGTGCGTGGTGGTCTCCATAACTTTTATAATTTGATGTGACAATGAATATGATAGGTAGATTTCAACAAACTATTGCATGCATTTTTGAATGAATATTTGTGATTGATAATATATTTTTATAATTCTCACGTTGTAAATTTTATAATAATTCTAGTATTTTGGTAAACCTTATGTCATTGATCATCTTCATTACAACACCATTTTGTAGTAAAATTTGTTATAATTTTAACATTTTCTAAAATAAAAATGCATATTAAAAATTAAAAAAAATAAATTTTAAAAATATTATTATATAAAAAACTAGTTAAATATTATTTAAGTGATAATATAAAAGTCTCATTTGAAAATTTCACGTTAAGCATATGAAACGCTTCGCTAGCCCCGTCGGATGCATGGCATATTACGTCGTAGTTTACGTGAGGTCCACGTCATACGAGAGAGAAGAAACGTGTGCATGGTAATCTTGTAAACTTGTCCATGTTTTCTCATCTAGTGATATATAGACACTTGTAAGGTTTTTAAGCATTAAATAAAAGTAATAACGTGTAAACTTTTACGTTTTACCAAAGAAATATATTTGCAAAGTTGCAGGAAGCATGTTAGGTGGGGTGGGGTGAATATTGTAATTTTAGAGAGAGAGAGAGTGAAAGCAATGAAAATTATTTACAGCCTCATGTGTCCTCCGGCTGAAAGTTTCAATTTTTTCCCCCCTCAGAATCTTGGTCCAGAAGAAACCTCAGTTATAGAAAGTCGGGGGAAAATTCAGGTCACCATCATGTTATTTGGACTAAAAGTATGATATAACAATTCAGTCATAAAATGTATGATATAATAAAGTTTTTTTTTTTAAAAGTCACTAAATTTCTATGTATGTCATAATAACTTCTCTATATGCCGACTGTCCTCTAAAGTCTAAACCAACAAAAAGTTTATGATTAGGTAGTTTTGATGATCATTTGACTAAAAATAAAATAAAATAAAAGACTGAAATATGCTTTTTATTAATAAAATATGTTTGTAAAATTTAAAATATTGTAATTTTATATTTGAAATATTTATAATATATATTTTTTCACAATGTCATGTCAAAATTAATACCTTGTAAATTTTTGGACGACGTAGTGAGAGTAACACTTCTGATAGTTTTCAAAATATGGTTTGATTTAGGTGATGAATAAATGCTTATTTAATAAATAAATTTTAATTTAGTTCAAATTTTATTTATGAGTTTTACTAATATAAACCCTTAAAGCAATAGCTAGTAAAAAAATTTAGAAATTTTTTTAATGGAAAAGTGAAAAATTAATTTTTATAATTCTTTTTTTAAATAGATGGTTGATGTGTACCTAAAGGCAAAACTCTTTTTTTTTTTATATATTTTTTTTATACCAAAAATTTAGTGATATTTTTTATTGGATGACAAAAAAAACAATTATGATAACTGGATGATATAACAAAAGCCAAAAGGAAAAGGGTACACTTTTTTTTTTTAATCAGAAAAAAAAAAATTCATGAAAAGAGGGCCACTTTATTTATTATCAATTTGGGGCATTCCAGTCATTTTGTTTTGTAAGGTCTTTGTCAAACATATGGTTCAGATATTTGTACTTATGTTTTGAAACAGTCCTCACCATTTCCCTCCTTCAATGCTTCCCAGTTCACACACTTAACCATACCAAATTCACCATTAAAGCAAAACCAAAAGCAAACTACAAATAAAAAGCAAAGTATTCTCTCTCTTCTTCCTTCCAAGTAACCATCATAAACCCTACAAGCAACATTCAATTAACAAAACAAAACCACACCTCCTTCCTTCATCAACATCCTCTCCATCTCTCTACACACAAAAAACACATAAACCCCTTAAGCAACAAACAATATATAACAACACCACCATGTCCATGGATGAGTATTTTCTCTTTCTCTTTCTCTTTCTTTCTCTAACTTTGATTCAGATAAAACCCATATCAAATATATAACTCATATATATGTTTTCTCTTTGCAGATCTCCAAAAGACTACGGCAGAGTAACATCAGCTTCTATCTCGGAGACAACAACAGTGTACACGTGACAGCCTTGGATGGCCTAGTGAATGTAAACTCACTCTTCACAATAGCAGTTTTCGTGGGTCTTTCTCTAACAATACCGAATCAACGCAGCCTTCAACCCAACCCAGCCTGTGATGCTGGCATCGACGTGGCAAGGAAACTCTTGGTGTTTGAGGTTCTCTCTTTTAGCTTCTTCTTGTTTTCTTCATTGGTGGCGCAGGGGCTTAAGCTGGCTATCAACTTGTTGAATAGTAAGGATGTGGATGATGCCTTCAGGGCCCACATAAATTTGAAGGTTTTGAGGCTTGGAATGATGGGTCTGCTATTGGGTCGGTGATGGGGTGCTTGTTTTGATGCTGTCAATGGTGAATGTGATTCAGATCAGTTGGGTTGTTGTCTTGTGGGATTAAATCTGCTGTGCATGCTGTGGCCGCTTTGCTAATCTTGGTTTCTTCTGCTCTTATTGTTTATATTTCCACTGCTATTTATGCCTTTTTGCACTGATCTTGCTGTTATTGCTTCAAGATTATGTATTGGTACTTAATGTCTCTGTATAATTGTGTGCGGAAAAGAATAAATATGGCCAACCCCAAAATTTTGGGACAAGGATATCTCTCTGTTTAAATGGATCCATTTTATGATTGGGGTAAAGTATTACAGATCTTTACAAACGGCCGCATCATTGAAAATTAAATTATGTGCTAGTCTGTGATTGTTAGATCTAGGAAATCAAATCTTAATGGACTCTTTCCATTACATGTGAAATGGAGAAGATCGATGGCTTTATTTATTTTTGACTACTTGTGCCGCGCCTACCTCGCTAGTGCTGTTTGAGGGTCCTCATTGGTTATAACTGAAATGAGGGCAAGGCTGTGTGGGTTAAGGAGGAATTTGAGATGGGAAATTTGGGAATTGTTAATTCTTGAAGATTCATGAAAATTTGGTTGTTTGGTTGACAAGTAAATTATAATTTGTGTAAATGTCTAACTTCCTATGAAATGGGAGAATTCTAACTATGTAGGAAATGCTTTTTTATTTTTTATTTTTATACAACTATGTAGGAAATGTTAATCTTGCATATCTTTTATTTGTGTTAGAACTTGTGCCTAATTGAGCTTATTTTTTATAATTCTATTGTCATGATAAGTGGGGGAGAGGGGATTCAAGCTCTGGTTCTCCTTATAAAGGTCATTGAGCTACAAGGCTCTTGGCTTGCCTAATTGAGCTTATTGTTGGTAAATAGATAACTTTTATTTGTTGGCACCCTTTTAAGGATAAGATTAGTTTGATTTGGACGTCAAATAACTTGATGTGGAATTTGACCCAATTATTTGATTAGATTTGGTTAGAATTTTATCAATGTGATAGGATATTCACTTAATCAGCTCAAAACCTATTCTATAATAATTGTAATCATCAATATGAGAGTATTGGTTAGGAAAGGAGTTAGCTTTTATTATACTCAGCTGGATTATATACTAGTACTAATAATTTGTTGATCAGTTTGTATATTGGTACCAAAATCTTCCCCTTTTAAAGATTTTATTGGGACTAGTGCTGATTTGGAGTCCTCATTTGTTATAAATGAATAAGCACATTGTGTCTAATGGGGATTAATATTAGCCTGTAATTCAGTCCTGTTTAAAGTGTTTTGGTTAGAAATTGTGCCCAATTGAGCTTGCTGTTAATAATTAGCTAACTTATGTCTATTTCAACCCATTAAGGAAAAGCTTAGTATTATTTAAATTGCCTGACCAACTTGATCTGCCATTTGACACATTTACATGATAAGATTTGGTCCAAATTCAACGTATACTCTAGAATCTTCCTCATCAATATGAAGTATTACTTACTTTAATTTTCTTAATTGATTAGCAAATGAGTTAGCTTTTACTTGGATAATGAGCTACCTTGGTTAGCTTTAGTTTTACCCCTCAGTTAGATATGTTGTTGACCTTATTGTTAATTTATCTTTGTGGTATCACATTTAAATGTTGGTTAGGCTTACCCTTGTAGGCTTGTACCGATGTGTATGGTGATTTTCTATTACGCATATTGGAGAAAAACATTGTTGGCTAGACTTGGTTATCTTAGCCAGTTGAGTGTTTTTGAAACTAGCTTGATCAAATACTTCGCTGAACTTTTGTTTACTAAGCTTATTCGGTGTGGATTAGTTCAAACTGTGCAGTGCTTGGGAATTGATCTTACGCAATTTTGACCAAAACTATTAGGCTATTGGATGATTGGCTGACAATATTTGGTTAAAACCTTTTTTACATAATTACCTGGCTTAGTCAATTTGGTTTATATTGCCCTTAGCAAGGGTTAGGAAGACTATCTCATCTGGAGACTCTACATATCTATGTTACCAGAAGTTCCTTTGAAGTTACTAAGTTCTCCATGGTTATTACCTTCATTATTGTCCTCAATGCAACTGGAATCTATAATAACTACCTCAAAGATATATAGCTGCTTTACTTAGACCAATGAATCAAATGACTGGCTGTCCTAGATTTTCTTGAAGTCATCTCTAGCTGGTTGCCTGACCTGGGAAGGCCTTTTTTAAATGTTAGTTAAGTCCTTGATCAATCTCAATATGTCACGAGTCTCAAAGCTCTATGCCTTCTGTTAGCTAATGCAGCAGAAAAGATTGGATTTTAATGGCTCAAAAAGACGTGAAGAAAGACTTGAATCCATAAAAGACTGGATTCGAGTCTTTCTTGATCTAAGCCCCTAATGAAAAAGAGATAGGAAAAATGTATGGTTTTAGAGAGGGAGAGAGGGGGTGGGGGGGGGGGGGGGTGATTGCTTGGAGTAGTCAGTCACCAATTATATGAAACTAGCATCTCCAGGAGTCCTTATGCCTTTGAAGTTTGAACCTCAAGTTATGGGACAAATAGTTGGGCCCTTGAAGACAGACAGGTGATATCTATGGTTTTCTCTTTGCAATTTGGCCCTATTGGCCTCTCTATTGCTGAGGGTAAAAGAAAATTTTCATTAATTTGATTGATAGCTTTGAGTTTGCTGTGGCAGCAACGTTTACATGACTGGACTTGATAGAATGAACAGGAGTTCCTTTGCCTCCCAGTGACCAAAAAAAAAAAAAAAAATTCTGATTAAATTGCCAACCTGAATTTCTGCCTGATGGTTTTGTTTCATATGCATTTAGGCTTCTATCAAATTTCTTTTTGCAGAACACAGGTAATGTAGTAGCAATGGCTTGAAGAAGCCATCTGTTTTGTTTATTTTTTTGGAAAGAAGCCATCTCAAGTCTAGAGCACGAAGCCTGGAAGCAAAGAAATAGGCTGTTTACTTGTCAACTCAAGAAAAAGAAGTTCATTGGGGTCAAGGCAACTCAAGGAAACAAGAGATGGTGTTTTTGCTTTGTTAAGGGCAAGAGGGTATTATTGAACGTCTTCCGTCTCACAGTGAAGTCCACAGTTATGCAGAAACGGGGAAAGCAATAAGTGATGGAATGATGATCACGGGATGATTAGGTAATTTTCTATAGCACATAATAAATGGTCTTGGTTTACTTAGCCAGTTGAGCTTTGTTGAAACAGGCTTGATCAAATACTTTGCTGGACCATTATGTGCTACTAAGCTTCCTAGGTGAGGGTCTGGTTCAAACTGTGGAGAGGACTTGGGAACTGATTTAAGAAAAAAATATCAGGCTATTGGATAATTGGTTTATACCGGCCTTTCAGAATATTTAAGAATACCATTTCATTTAGAGACTCACCATGTTTGTGTTTCCAGAAGTTGCTCTAAAGTTACAGGTTTCTACATGGTTTTACCAAATATCTTTATTATCATCATCTATATTATTCGTATCTATAATAACACCCTCAAAGATATATGACAGCTTTACTTAGATCATTTGAACAAATGCCTAGTTGTCCTAGATGTTATTGACCTCATTTCTAACTGCTCAAACTTCTTAGTCTTGGTTATTTTTATTTGCATAGCAAATCTAGCAGCAACTGCATTATCATCTAGCTGTTCAAGAACATGGTGGATGATGGTAAGTAACTTACATGGGGTTAATTATAAACTGGTTTCGTATTCTTCAGCCAGGTGTGGCCTTCCTAAATTATTTATTGTCAAAAAGGTTGCTAAATGATATTGCCTAGTCTCCTATACGAGGAGAATATGAGTTTGTTATCTACCCCCACTTCTTGTGACAATTGAATTATTGAAAAAGTTATGTCCTTGGTTAATCTCAGCATGAGTCAAGAAGCTCCATAACTCAAGTTAGTTAATGAAACCGAAAAGATTAATTCGAATGACTAAACAGTACAGTAAGAAAGACTTGGTTTCCATAAAAAGATTGGATGGAGGTATGAATATAGAACTTAAGATTGGATTTAAGCCATCAATGAAATAGAGATAGTGAGAATGTTGTGTTTTTGAGGAGAGAAAACAGACCAGTCAGCACTTTTGAGTATCAGTCACCATGGATAGCTCCAAATTCTTGTCTAGTGTTTCCGTCTGACCTCTATTTTTTTTTGGTTGATAAGATTCAATGTATTATTAATCAGAAGGGAAAGGAAAGCAGTCTGCCTTACAAGCGGTTGCAAGAGCCTCTGTAAGGCTGAGATTATTAAAAAGAGAAGACTGGAGTTCTAAGAAAGAATTTAGCTGCTGCATGTGCAGCTAAATTACAGTCTCTCTTGACCCAAAGAAAAATACAACCAGCAAAAAACTCTCTAAAAACGTAGAGTATTACTAATAATGTTGGAAATGGACGAATCGGGTGCGGACACGGGCGAGGCTAATGAGTCGAAGCAAGACATGGCATCACCCTTAACAATAATATGGCTCCATCTTTCAATTTTTGCGAGTTGCAGAGTCCATAGGATGGCAGTAGCTTCGGCTTGGAGGGGGTGAGCAAATGTGATGTGTTCTCGACCAGACTTTGATGACAATGCCATTATCATCTCTTGCTACAGCTGCTAGAACTGTGAGGGATTTTGTGGTAGCTGCATCAACGTTAATCTTGATCCAACCATGTGGGGGAGGCTCCCATTTGCTGGAAACCACATTGGGATTAACTGAGTGAAGGTGTACCGGTTTTGGTGAATGAGATTAACTAGTCCACAATATCAGCATACTTATTTGAACCTCAACTTATTGGACAAATGTTTCACTATTCAATAAATTTTTATTTTTTCAAACTCTTCTAATTTTTTCCCCCTAAAGATTAGTAATTTTCATTCATCATAATTTAGAGATGCTACATTCTTCAATTACAAAAATATCTAGAGATATGATGAGATTTATACAAAAACAATTATTTAACCCTCAAACACATAAGATATAACTATATATTGATTCTCAACCGTTTGGAGTAATTGTGAAGGATGGTCACTCTCTCTCATTAGGTGGGGGTGGGGCTTCTCAAACTTTGTTCTTCATGGGTTATATATTTTTTTTAATTAACATTTTTTCTAAAATTCAAAAATTAAATAAATTAAATATTAATTAAACTATAAAACAGAACGGTGTAATTTAATGGATAGTAAACAGATGACTGAATTGAGTATAATTGAAATTTAGAATATTAAAATGACAAAAGTCAAACTTGAAAAAGACTAAAAAAGAAGAAGTTAAATATAGAAAATAAATTTTACAATTTGACCTAAAATAAAAGAAAAAGTACGAAGATCTCAAGGAATCCTTTTGCCCCACTTTGTTGCTTTCCTAGTTCTTGCATTGCTGCAGATTCCAGCTGTCCACAATAAAGGGAACGAAATCAAATTTCAATGTTGTCCTGTTGTGTGGCCCTTAACTGAGAACAAAAGTTAGGAAACATCTCAAAAGTGAAAAGCTCTGATTTACGTAGGTTTCTTCTTGAGTTTACTTTGACCCAAACTGAACTTGTTTTTCCTCCAAATCTAACTGCATTCACATTGATATCAAACGTGTCCCAGTAAATGGTATTGGATAAAAAAAAAAAAGGGTTTATTCAAGGTTAATTTTGCATTTATGGTTTAATTTATGAACTTTTATTTTTTTTATCCAATATCATAAGGTCTCAACATTTTGCATTGGATCCATTCCGATGGGTTGAATTTAGGATCGAATGGATCCAATATCAGGTTGAGCAGGTTTGTTGAGTAGATATATAGATGCAGCTAACATGGCTTACAAGAGAAAGACGAGGTGGTTAACATGACATAAAACTAAGGCGGCTTGATCTAGATTGAGGCCTAAGGCAATTCAAGTGATTTTTTTTAATATTTAATATCAATTAAATAACATTTAATTAACATTCAAGATTATAATTTTGTATTTAAAAACCATTTTTCATGCCTTTGAGATTTAAAGTTACTAATTAAATAAATTTGTTTAGGTTTTGCTAACATTTTTTTTCTATTTTAAATTTTGAAAAAATTGTTTATGCAAAAACAACTATAACAACATGTACAATTTTATAGTTATTGTTAATAATTAGTATTAATAAATATGATGTTAATAGTGAGTCCATATGAAAGTGACGTTAATCTAATTACAGTAATTATGAAAAATTGGTGGAAATTTTTTTGTACCATTGTACCTACCATTACTTTAAGAAAAAACAATAGCATTCCACAAATTTTGGGGCATTTTTATGATAGAGGTCCTTAGAGCACTAGCATTTGGTCTCTTAAAAAAAAAAAAAAATCATACACCAAAACTTACATTTTCTACTTTAATATAGCATTTAACAATACACTCTATATCACATGTTCTAATTTCATGTTCTATTCAATTATTTATTCATTTTTCTCTTTCTTTCTCTTCCTCTCTTCCTCTCTGTTTTCCACCATCTCTAATCTAAAGCTCTCTCCTCTTTGGCTGGTATTGATTGAAACGGTTCAAAATGGGCCTAAATTTCATCGAAGGTGGAATAGGGGGCTTACCTTTCCAGGTTATATATCTGTAAGAGATTTTTAAGCTGTTTCAGCTAGACTGAAACATTATCCATATTACATCAATTAATAAATATTATGCAATAAAATTTATGGTATCTATAGTATTTTTGCAAAAACTATTTACATTTAGTTTAGTAAATTTTTAATTATTAAAATTCTTTAATTTACGAAATTGACTATCTTGCTATTATATTTTACAATTATTTTTAATGAATTTTAAGTTATTTGTGATAATCAATTGACGAATGTGGTTTATCTACTCTATTGATATCATTTTGGTACCCTCTTCTACATTTTTTTTAAATTTAAAAAAATTGCAAGGAATATTATTAATCTATACATAACTAAAGTGAAAGTTCAACAATTAAGCTAATCCACATTAATTTTATGTTTTTCTTAAATTATATTGTCAATCTACTCAAATTTTATATCAAGTATCCATACAATTTTTAATACTTCTATTCTGCTTATATGTTAAGGGTCTTGTTAACACTTGCATAAAAAAAAATTTCAAAAAAATTAGTTATTTTTTTCTTTTCCCATAAAAAGTTTTAAAAAATATTTCCTATTAGAGCATTCGATAACTTTTCTCATATTTTAAAACTACTTTCAACCTAATTAAAGTTACTCTCGATTTCAAAATTCTCTAGGAATTCTAGAATTTATCTCAAGTACAAAAACAAACTTCAATGAGAAATTTATTGAACAACACCATATTCCCATTAAAAGAAAAAAAAAATTGTGCCTTTTCAATATATTTCCATAATGAATAAATTTTGTGGCCGCTTTGCTAATCTTGTGGGAGTAAATCTGCTGTGCATGCTGTGGCAGCTAAATTACAGTGTCTCTTGACCCAAAGAAAAATACAACCAGCAAAAAACTCTCTAGAAACATAGAATATTACTAATAATGTTGCAAAATGGACGAATCGGGTGCAGACACGGGCGAGGATAATGAGTCGAAGCAAGACATGGCATCACCCTCGACAATAATATGGCTCCATCTTTCAATTTTTGTGAGTTGCAGAGTCCATAGGATGATGTTTTTTTTCAAACTCTTCTATTCCTCCTCCCCCCCCCCCCCCCCCCCTCACCCTAAGTCTAGTAATTTTCATTCATCATAATTTAGAGTTGTTGCATTCTTCAACTACAAAAATACTTAGATGTGTGATAAGATTTTTTTTAAAAAATTTATCTCACTCACAAACACATAAATCTTATCACATCTCTAGAAATCTTTGTGATTGAAGAATGCAACCATCTAGAATTATGATGAATGAAAATTATTAAATCTTAAAGGAAAAAGGAGAGCATATATATAAATGTATATAGCGGTAAATCCAAAACAGTCTTGGTATGAAATTAACTTACATTTTGCAATTTTTTTTAATGAATTTTAAGTTATTTGTGATAATCAATTGTCAAATTTGGTTTATCTACTCTATTGATTTCATTTCGGTCTCCCTCTTCTACTTTTTTTTTTCAATTAAAAAAATTTGCAAGGAATATTTTTAATCTATACATGATTAAAGTGAAAGTTCAACAATTAAGCTAATCCACATTAAGACAATTAAGCTAATCCACATTAAGGGTCTATTTGGATACCGCTTATTGTTGAAAACTAAAAACACTGTAACGAAATAATTTAAATGTGTGAATAGTGTCGTGGGACCCAAATTTATATTAAAATCTATATTTGGATGACTTTTGTAGATCCGTAAACAGTGTCATGGGACCCACATTTTTTCAGCAAAACGCACAAACGCAACGCTTCCCAAACGCACGCTAATTTTATGCTTTTCTTAAATTATATTGTCAATCTACTCGAATCTTATATCAAGTATTTATATAATTTTTAATACTTCCAATTTGCTTATATGTTAAGGGTCTAGTTAACACCATATAAAAAGTTACAAATAGTTTATTTTTTCTTTTTTCCCATATAAAGTTTGTAAAAATATTGCCTATAACAAGCCCTTAGGGCATCCGATAACTTTTCTCATATGTTAAAACTACTTTCAACCTAATTATAGCTAGGTATTTCCAATTTCAAAATTCTCTGAGAATTCTAGAATGTAACTCAAGTACAATGACAAACTTCAATGAGAAATTTATTGAACAATACCATATTCCCATTAAAAAAAGAGAAGAAGAATAATGCTAGATATACAAACTATTTTACAAAAAATATTACAAACTACTAATGTGGTTAGTAATTATTGATAAATGAAAAAATGATATTAATGGTGGGTCTAGATGAAAACCAATAAAAGGTTGGCTACATCAATATTTTGTAAATTATTGTAAAATAGTTTGTGCTTGTAGCATTACTAAAAAAAAATTGTGCATTTTCAATATATTTCCATAATGAATAAATTTTGATAAAACATTAAAAAATTTCATAGTATCACAATAACAAAAATTGTAAAAGGAAGTAGAAAGTATGTATATAAATATATCAAAAAGTACCTTCTTTTACCTATTAAAATGAAACAATTCAATCTGGCTATTTAATTACTCTACGCCTCTATCAAACTAACAATGAAATTATCTATTAAAAAAATGAAATTAAATGATTTAAGTACCAAAATTATTTTTTCTATTGATTATTGTTTCAAAAGAAACTATTTTAAAATTCTTCATTCAAAATTACTATTGTCATCCAGTTAGTATTTGCAAATCTTTTATGTGATTGAAGGATGATTAAATATAAACTTTTTAAAAAAAATTTGTATTAACGATTAAATTTAAAATGATCATTATTCTTGTAACATCAGTGCATTTTAACATATTAGAAGATTGTGGCATAGTGGGTTCCAGTTAGTTCAACTGGTAAAGTCTCTAATGGTTGTAAAAGAGATCTGAGGTTCAATTCCCGCCTATACCAACAAAAAAAAAAATAGTGGCATAGAATGAACTTTGAAGTCAAATTCTAGCGTGTTGTACTTCACACGGGGTGTGTTTTTAATCCTAGTGGCTCTTATCTTGATAGATAGGAGGCTCTTCAACTGCAAATGGAATTGAAAATTTGGTAAGTGAGATCACAAGAGTGTTTGAAAGTTTGAAGCTACAATTCATACTTGGGAGTTTGATCAGTGTTCCAGATCACCTTCGCAAACTGGATGAGCACGCCTTCACTCCTTTGCTTATTTCAATTGGCCCTATCCACTGCTCCAATGTGTTTTATTGAATGAGCTAACATAAACTTGAAGAATTTATAGTAAAGAAAATGATAGAGAAGGAAAAAGAAATTCACTTTTGCTATGCAGAGACTATTTTGTCTAGCATAAGCAGTGATGATTTTGTGGCAATGATCCTGGTGGATGGGATGTTCATTCTTGAGTACTTCTTGAGACAATCTAACTCACATTTGGAAGGGAATGATCCTACAACAAGGATACCAAAATGGATGCCTTCAATTTTGAAATTTGACTTGGTGTTTTTATGGATGCTGTTTGAGCAAGCAACCTTTCCGGATGACTTAAAAGTTAAAAAACCCTTTCTCTTAGGTTACTTGTTTATGAATTCTTTCAATGTTACAACTTTAAAATGATGGACCCTCAGAATTTCAATGTGAATATAGAACACTTCACTGATCTGGTTAGATTTGTTTATCTAAGTGAACAATTATCGGATAGAAGGCCTGGAGGGGATAAACTGTCATACTTTGCAACCCAGATGCATGGGGCAGGAGTCAAGAATATGGTATACGCTTTCTTGACATAAGGTTCGATTTAAAGAATGCAGTGTTGGAAATCCCATGCATTGATTTAAATGATGAGATAATAGGTCCTTAGAGCAATCCCATTATGTAAGGCATGCATATGTTACGGATTTCTTTGTCTTCTTGGATTTCCTTATCAAAACTTCCAAAGATGTAGATTTACGAGAAATTATTATTTATATCGGAAGGACTGCTGATGTGGTCTTCCTTAACCAATGAGATGATGTCATCTATGTAAATGTATGTGTGAGCTTCTTAATCAGTATAAGGAATAAAAAATAAAAATTTCCAGATAATGACACATTTGCATAAATAACAGCATTTTATTGGTTGGGAGGTCAGGAGAACCACGTATATAGTCCTTCTAATAAACCTAATAATTTCTCATAGATTTACTTTGTGATAACAGAATTCTCATAAATTACCTAGGCGACAACATAGTAGCATTAGCTGTCAACAATCTTAACACCAATATCTTATGGGAGTATATGAACTCTGATTACTCAAAAATATGTAAAAATTTGAATGCATTCTATAATAAATGTTGGCATAGATGGAAGGCAACGTTATGGCATCAATATTTTATCACTCCATGGAGATTTGTGAGCAATTTCTATGAGAGCAATTTCTATATCTTTGCAACCTTTAAGATTCCAACTCACACACAAGTCCTTATAAAAATTATGATTAGCTCAATTATGGAACCCACTATTTATTCCACAACAACCACCAAGAAAAGACCCATCTAGTTCAAATTCATTTGCATTGTCACCAATGTTAGTGACGGTTAATTTTATTCCTTCATTCTTGATTACATGAGCAGCCCCATTTATTGAAATATGAGTTTGGCCATAATCAAACACCATTAATTGGATCACTTGTATCCATACAAACAACAACAACTTCATGCAACGTAGATTCTTGGATCATCATCACCTTTTTTGTTGGTTCTTTGGACTGAAACTCAAGGGCAACATGTACATGGATATCATCATGCACTTTAACATAAAAATTAACGTCCCGACTTGTAACAATAGCAGTAGATTCTTGGAACTTCATTTTTTCTTCGAGTGCCATCGAATCAAAAGATTGTAACTCCTCTTTTTTTGTGTTCTCAAGATCCTCTTGCAATCTTGAGAGCTCTTCTTTCATGGTCTTTTTAGATTTAGCCAAAACCTTGACCTTTTTTGAAATATCCTTGACATACTCTATGTTGGTGCAAACACAATGATAATGGAAATAACAAAAAAAAAAAATAATAATAATACTTCTGAATTTTATTAATTTAAAGAGAGAAATTACACAACACTATTTAAATTGAGGTGTGGCACTCGCTCTCTTTAAGGAGATTCAAGCCCTTAGTTGGCTAAACTTTGTAACCGGAGCAGACCATCTCTGACTTGTTTCCCCTAGGATACAACAGCCCAACAAGTGTTGTATGGCTAGAACAACCTCTGTACAAAGTGTTCAAGTCAAACGCTCTACCAGAAAGAACATCCTTCCTTGCCAAGAACCTCTCTATTTGTTTAGTGTATATTACAGTGACTTAGATGGGGTCGAAATGAGTCTATTTATAGGCTGATTCATTTCCATTTTTGATACTTCCACCCTTCACCTCCCCTTGCGCATGTATCTAGCCTAATATTTAAGACAATTCATGTTAGCCCATTAATCATCACAGTTAAAAAGAGCAAAATAGTCTCTCTTCTTTTCAATGTGGGATTAAACATTTTCACTAAATCCTCATTTTTCATATTCACTCCCACATCTTTACATTTATGTTATAACATTTATTCATTTTCATTATTTAATATTAAAAAGCTCCAACACTCTAAAACTTTGTTCACCATTTGTTGTATTTCCTTCAAAAGTTTTTTTTGATCATAATCGCTCGTCTCAAGATTGACAACTCTAATACCACTTGTTAGGAACCCAGTAGTTCCTAATGGAGATGAATAGAAATTGTAGGAAAATTGACTTAATTCGAGATAGTTACCTTCCATAGAGAAATAAATAGATTAAGAGAGAGGCATGTACTAATGTACTAAGTAATTGGTTTATTTTTCAATGATGGAAATGTGATTACAAGTAGGTATTTATAGAACCATAAAACTATTCTATTGGCCCACATGACATTTATCCTAATGTTCTTATTATTCCCCATGTGCATTAATAATTCCAACATGTGTGAAATGTGATTAACATACTTGGGATTGTAACTAACAAACCAACTAATTAACTAAATGCATTCTATACCCAAATGTGGGTTCCTAACATAAGTCTGGCGGTTTCCCTTGATGCTACTCACATTAAATCCTTCAATAGTTTGCCTTTTTGCTCCTTCTTGAAGTTGGCATATAGAAGCTTAACACAGAATCTTGATGTGCTTCACGAGCAATGTTTGCAAGAGCAGGCCAAAAATAAATAAATTAATTAGTATGTAGATATTAAATAATTTGAACACTAAATTTAATTTTAAATATATACAACAAACATAACATTAAACTTACACAAAAAATTACATACCTATTGTTGATCAAAGGTAAAGGTCCAACCAAGATCCCTTACAGGACTAATATTAATTAATAGCAACTCCAAAATCCATGACCAACTATCCTTGTTCTCACCCTCACAAACAACAAACGCTATTGGGTACATCCCATCAATCCTAGTAGCTGCCAATAGTTTGCCCCTTCAAAACCCTCTTAAATGACAAGTATCAAGACTAATAATTTGTTTACATTCCTCCCTAAATCCAATTCTACAAGCAGCTAGACACATACATTCTCTTGAAGTGTATTGTGGGTGTGTATAGATTAATTTTGGTTTTGGTGCCTAGATTAGAAGATCTCAACTCTTCACATTAATATCTAGCTCTTTCAAATTGGTTAGCAAACCTTCCTTTAAGCATTTCTAATGCAATCTGCCTAGCCTTAAAGGTTTTATCCAAGGAAATGTCTACATGAAATTGATTTTTTTTATATCTTCTTTTATCTCAGAAATCTTGATGTTGGGTCTCCCTCTAAACACCTCTAGCCATGCAATTGCAATTGACCTTGCAAACATTATCATACTATGAAAATCCCTTGAATATGTATGTTTCCTCGATAGCTTTTTACTAGCAAAGAGTTTTCTTGACAGTTCCATGAGGCATGAATATACGACTCAAATTCTCACATTTATGGCTCACCTTGCGAGATTCATTCTTAATAATTAATAGTGGACATCCGTGCTTGATTCTATACGACTGCATGACCCTCTTAAACTCTTTGTGGTCATTAAATAACGTACCCTTCACAAAAATCGGGTCTGGCATATCCATATCAGCCCTGAAAATTCAGCCCACTTTTTATATTATGCTTCTCATCATTAAAGCAAGTGGGTATCCAATTTGATGCGTATACTCATAAGGGTTTAGGTTGGATTGGTCATGGAGGGTGGTTTGGTCAATGTGGGTGGATGAGACAATGCAGGTTGATGGGTCAGTAGGGGAGGATGGCCTTTTATATCTATCAAATTCACTGTCACCTACCGAATTGGTATATTCCTCATCAAAAAAAAATTGTCATCTCCTCCAGCCCCTTCATCAACTCTTTATGAAATTCATGCTCATCAACGCCTTCATTACCTTCATCCTCCTTCATTCTTGTCAACTTGTCCCTCCACAACTTGTTAAACATGGTTCAGACATATGTGTATTAACCTTTCAGGTGCAAATTCTAACTAGTCACGTACAGGCTATGAGAAACATTTAAAACTCACAAACACTCACATTTTACTATTAGAGTCGGAGATACATAGAAAGTCATATAAAGAAGAGAGGTGAGATGAGATTCATGAGAGAAAATGAGAGTGATTTGTGTTGTTAATTAGTTTTGGGATGAGCTAATCTATGTTGTTTGATTTTTGGGCTAAGTTGATTTGTGATCAGAGTATGCAAGTTTTCACAAATTTAAAATCTGGGGGTTCATTTGAACCCTCCGAAGTACAAGTGCAACCGCCCGTGGACATTGCACACGCATCAATGGTTGTGGTCCAATTGAGTGATCCCTGTGTTGTGCTTTGTGCTCCCGTATGTTTGCACACAACTATTGCACATAGTCAATTTACCATTATAAATGTTCATTATTTTACACTATACATAAAGCTCGATCACCCATGAGGCTCACACACCAAAATTAAAAATCAGTAAAAATAACCAGATCTTGACTTTTGTTTTGTCTAGTTGCTGCTATGGTGCTTGATGTTGTTGGGTATGCCAATATAAAATATATGTTTGCACATGAAAGTCTATGTCTCCAACAAGAGTCTGTACGAAAACAATTTGGGGAAAAAAAAAAACATTTTATATCCACTAGGAGTTTTTTTGGGCATGTTATTTGTAAATGACAGGGTGTCAAATTGAAATCAAAAACCCAAAACTTTTTTTTTTTTTTTTGAGAAGGAAAAAACCTAAAAAACATGATTAAAAAAAAAAAACTAGAAAACCCAATAAATCCAAACCCCAAAAATCCAAGCCCGTTGACAGACGCAAAATCCAAATAGCAGTCCAAATAGCCATCTATGTGTCATCAAATTAATACTTTGTTATTTTCTCAAAAAAAAATTAATACTTTATTTTGACTGTTAGCTATGTCAGTATTTTTCATCTATTATTTAATGACAGGATCATTTTGACATATTATCAAAAGGTTAGGAATTAAATTACTACATTTGAGAGGTCAAAGAATACATTGAAATACACCTAAAAACTTAGGGACCAAATTCATAATTTACTCTAGAATAAACATGAGAGAGAATAATGAGAATCTAGATCTTGAACAATCAAATTCCAAATTAAAAACATTCTCAAAAAAGAAATTCCAAATTAAAAAGGGGAATATGGATAGACATGACAAAACGAGCTAAAATTTGCAGGCCCAACCCAAACCTGCCCGAACTCACTCGTTTTGTTTCGAATTAAATATGAGCCAACCCACGGCCCGCCCATTTTTTTGTGGGCCAACCCTACTCGACCTGCGGCTCACCTGATTTTTTTAATTTTTTCTCCCCTAAAAAATATTTAAAAACTACATGGCATTATGTTAAGGTGTGCTAGACTATTCTTAGGTACATACATTATTATAGAACGCACAACGAACTTGTGTGCGCTGACAATTCTGCCCTCCTATTTACAAAAAAAGAAAAGAAAAAGAAGTTAAATGAAAGAGATACAAAAGGAATAGTAATATACTAATATCTATCTAAGCATCTAACAACATGCCCAGTTTTTTTTTTATTTATTTTTTATCCAAGTTTATCTATTTAATAATAATATAGTATTAATAGTAATAATGTAATATAATAATATCTATCTAATCTAAGTACCTACTAGCAGTAGCACAAAGCCACAAACCCGGCCACAGACCCACAGACAAAGTGACAAAAAGACGAAAGCAAATAATTCAATAGTGACTCATATCAAAAGCCCAAAAAGCAAAACCCATAAAAAAAAAAAAAAAAAAAAAACCCTAGCTCAATAGCTCTATTGTGACTTTGTCTCTCACTCTCACTTTCAGCTCTGTAGCTTCTGGTCTCCGTCTCCCATCTCTTTCTCAAGTATGAATGGGCCAACTTGAGCTACAATTTACAAGTATGAATATTTGTAGTACTGAATCTACTACCAACGTTTAGTAGAATGAGGTATAACTCTTATAAAATATTTACTTATTTTTCTTTACTTAAATTGTTATATTTATTTTCAAAACGTTTTTTTTATATACATTTGGTTTATCTTTCTATATAACCCAACGTTATTATTATTTTAAATGCAACATGGATTTGTGCACTTAAGAAGGCTAATAACATGGTTCATAATTTTTTTTTTGAGAAATAATTACAACATACTATTAACTCCGCTGTTTGAACCTTTTTTCTCTTAGACTCCCAAGTATTTTGTACATGGGGAGGTGCCAATTCAACTACAAGACCTTTGGCATGGTCCATAACATTTAGTTTTGTTATTATTATTATTGGTTCTTTTGTGGGAATAATATTATTAGTGAACTTTCAATTTGAAGTATATAAAGAATTTTAGTCATGCTCAAAAGTCATAACTGTTTGAATTGCAAGTATATGAAAATCTTTATGTTTTTTGGTTTGTTTGTGTTTTTTTTCCTTTCACATCACATGTATAATAGTAAATTAGAAACAAATAGTCTAACTATTTGATTTGATTCATTCTCTCTAAAAAGTTGGCATTGATTTTTTTTTTTAATGAGAAAAATATGGGCCAACCAAACCTGACCCGACCCGCAACATGATTGACCTGACCCATTTTCAACCCCTTTAAAATGGCTCGTTTTTGGCCCGGCCCGTTTTGGCCTGCAACCCGAATGACCCGACCATTTGCCATGTCTAAATATGGATGTTCCATATTTAGATTCACCTTAAAAGAAAAGAAAAAAGAAGTGGAAATTGGATATTGAAGAATTGAATTTTATGCAATCCAACTCCTTAATTTTATTTTTTAAGTATCTATTTTTTCAATCATATCATCAATGCAAGACTACTTTTTTTTTTTTTCAAATTAAATCAAGAATTATGTAACTTAATTAGTAAGCATTTTTCACTACTTCTAACTGATATATTCAAAATTCAAATATTCCAACCTATCAAATTATTAAAAATTTAAAAACTTAAAAAAGGGGGACAATGTTAGCCGTAAACAACACATGAGTGGATCATCGTGTTATTAACAGGATTTAGATGTGGACCATGTCAGCTATACCTAGCCTGTACAGTGCTAGCTGGGTAAAGTTGATACAAAATGTAAAAACATCATTTTAGTCCTTACATTTTAAGGTCACAGGTAATTTAGTCTACATTTTCATAACAATCAATTTGGTCCATGTTATTTTCAATTTGCAGTACTGTTAACTCACTAATGGAAAATGCCTACGTGGCAAACAGTGTGACACTTATAGCAGATGTGGCAACTAAAATAATAATATTAGATGTCATATCATTTGAAAAAAATATAATTTATCAAAAATAATTAGATCTGGGAAGAACGTGAACCCAAAATAATCCATCCCAAATCCACTTCCAGCATATTCTTTAAGCAAATACAAAAATAAAATCAAACAAATATCAAATGGTTAACAATAGAGCACTAAGATATTTTTCTTCCTTGCAGCACCTTAGCCAAAACGAAAAACACAGAGTTGACAGTATCGTGATAGCATGTAGGTTGAAAAACCTCTCTCATTTCTTTTGTTCTTGGCTCTTTGAACAATAGAGAGAGTTGTGTACTTGAGCAATATAGAAAAATCTCATCTCTTCTTTCTAAGCCTTTGTTTAACCATTTGATATTTGTTTGATCTTATTTTGGATTTGCTTAAAGAATATGCTGAAAGTGGATTTGGGTTGAATTTTTCTGGGTTCACGTTCTTCTCAATCTGATTTTTTTTTTTCTTTAAAACTGATAAATTAAAATTTTTTTCAAATGATGTGGCATGTATTATTATTATTTTAGTCATCACAAAGTTTAAAAGTGTGCCATCAATACGTACTATTTCTCATGGAGATATTTTCATTAATAATTTAATAATAGAAACTAAATTAACTATAATTAAAAATAACATAATCAAATTAATTATTACGAAAATTTAAGGATTATATTATTGTAACCATAAATATAAGGGTGGTGCTCTCACTGATATAAAAATCATAAAGAGAAAATGTGATGTAAGAGCACTTGCAGCAGTAGAGCTAAATAGCTATTTTAGCTCCACTAAAACACCAAAAAGAAGCATGCAGCAGTGAAGCTAAATCTATTTTTTTTTAGCTCATTGCTACAGTGCACATCTATAGATAGAGATGTGCACTGTTCATGAGAGTTAAAAAAAATTTAATTTTTTATTTTGCGTTCACATTACCTTTTTATTGTGGTATTTTTTGTAGTGAGATGTATTATTTTATTGTAGTAAATATATTTTTTATTGTGATATTTATATTATTTTATTGTGTTAAAAGTTAAAATAGATCCACTGCTAAAACATGTGTGTAGGTAAAATAAATAAAGTAATTTTTAATGGAGTTAAATTACTAAATTTTTAGTTCCAATACTGTCTATACTCTAAGGCTACGGGAGAATAAATGACGTAATAGTAGCAGTGGTCTTATATTTCAAACCTTCAACTTGAAGCACGCTTGTTATCCCATGTAGTCGATGTGAAATTTAACTTTTCTATACTATATTCTTTCTTGATATATGTGCGGTTAGAGGGAAATCATTGGGAGAACAAATACAATTTCTTGCACGAATCTGAATGCAATCAAATGCTCATCTTGTTTTGTATTCTTGTCCCCTTCTTGTATTTTGTACTAATTTTTAGCTGAGGCTTACTTTGAAATTTTTAGTTTTATTTAATGCATCCACTTTACCAAAATAATAATAATAATAAATAAATAAATATCACAATTATCGAGGTCATATAAGTTATTAAGGGTAGTTAATAAGTTGGTTACGGTCCATATGACAAATCAATAATATCTTACTCGAAATGGAAAATAAAGTTCCCAACTCAAAAATGAAAATGAAAAATGTCATGACTCATGTGAGTGTGTGTGCGTTTCTGGAATTTTTTTTTGAGCCCAAAAGTTTAACTTTTCTTATGAACAGTACATAAAATTTGAATTTTTTTCTTTGTTTTGTTTTTGTGAGCCCTACGGGACTAGCGTGCGGTTGGGAAGCGTGTTTTGCGCTTCCCAAACGCACGTTTTGCGTTTCTGAAATTTTTTTTTTAAGTCGAAAAGTTTAACTTTACTTGTAAACAGTGCATAAAATTTGAATTTTTTTCTTTGTTTTGGTTTTTTGAGCCTCACGGGAGTAGTATCGTGGGGCTCACAAAAACAAAACAAAGAAAAAAAATTCAAATTTTAAAATACAAGTAACAAAAGAGGAGCATGTGGGCCGGTAAAAACTAACAATAAAAAAGTTAAAACAAAGGCCATAGCAATTGAGGACGTTACCTGTACAGCACACAGCACACAAATAAAAAGGGGAAGGCTGGCAGCCCGCAGCAGGACCGAAAGACACCAGAAGAAAAAATCAAAAAGAGAAGAAGAAAAGAAGAAGGGTCCGAAACCCACCGAAAGAAGAAGAAGGGTCTGAAACCCTGAAGAAGAAGAAGAAGAATTTTTTTTTTTTTTTAAACCCAGTTCATAGCAAATCAGTTCCTAACTTCCGCCTTTTTTTTTGTTTCTCGCAGGCTCTCTGGAACATTTTGTTCGAGGATCTCAATCGGCAATTGAAGGTGCTCATCTTCTTCGATCGAAATTAGGTTCGAGTGTGTTCATTTTGTCATTTTTTCTGTCATCTTTTTGTTTCACTCGATTGGGTATTTTGAAATTTGTATCGGATCGCTATGGAGTGTTTGTTTGGCGGAGAAATCGGTGAATTTAGTTTGGATTGAATTCCAATGTATTAGTTTCAGATGCATTGTGTATGTTTGATATAGAGGTTTTGGTTTGATTTTGGTTTTTGAAGTTTGAATCTTTGTATATTTGATTGGAAAGAAAGAGTCAGTTTTTTTTTTTCACTATTGGGATTTTAATTATCAAGAAATAATGTCAGCCACATCGGAGTGTAATATAGACTGTGAACCCCACTGTCATACTCTGTTAAAATGAAGTGCGGTTACTGTAAAAATTTTCAATCAAGAAGATAAATACAAATAAAGGCTAGATTGGTAGCATTCTTATCCATCTTGGTGGAAAATAATATATACAGGTTAATACTAAAGGGGTAGTTTAGCAATCCTGATGCGAGTCTTGTAAGGAACGTATATATTTGCTTCAGTAACTCCAAAAGTTAAAAGATTAGCTATGCGTTTTGTCAGGGTATGCATTTTGTGATTCCATAGACACAGCGCTTACTGCAAGACTCATTGTCTAGAAGATCAGATCACCAATAGTTTGTTTGTGTTCAGGCTTTGGCTTAGACAACGAAAGTTAGATCAGCATATATATAGAGCCTTTTGTGACTGATTGGGGCTGTGATTTTAGTTAGGCATCTCTCTTAGTACTTTATATTTATGGTTGTCTATTTGTGAAGTTAGACTTTCATGTTGTTATGAGATATTGTTTGGTTAGAATCAATTTGGAGTTTTCCATTCAGTATAGGTAATATACTAAATGCTTATGTGACTGACTGCTCACTATTCTTAACTTACTATTTACTAAGGTGTAGTTACCCTTTACAGGTCACATTTAGTTTTATTCTTTTACTAACACAGTTAACCTCCCCCCTCCCCAAAAAAACATGATACCCATGTAACAAGGCCTCTAGGTGGGGTTGGTGGGATCATACTTCTATTGGAGGGCCTAAAACTCTTTTAGGAAGCGTATAGAATCATCTTTCTAGTTTGCACGGTACATCTGGGAGGGCAAAGTTGTCCATTAGTAGATATTAGGGACACTATATGGCCAAAAAACATTCAATAGCTGTGTGACTTGTTACTATTAATTGTTAATTTTCATAGTGGTTAATTGACAAAGACTATGCTCAGGGCCACTCTTTGAAACTTGTGGGTGTTCTTTTAGCTTGAATGTTCGAAGGGGCTACAGTGAAAATGACAAACTTCTAGGGGTTGTAAGTCTCTAAAATCACTTAGCTTCTTGAATGATGGTGCCAATGGGCCCTTCTGCTAATAAAGTGTATTAGTTGAATGTAGCCTTCGATGCCTAGCTGAGCACTTTAGACTCAGCGATTTATATCTTTGTTGCCTTTGATTTCAACGTGCCACTTTCTTTCAAAGATCGTTTATCAAGTTCACTAGGGTGCCTAACAATAATACCTTTCTTTGGCTTGAGATTTAATGACATAAACTGCATTATGTCAACAAAAATGTTCTTGTGTACGTTGCCCCTATAATAAAATGCTGTGGTCTAATGAAATGATTGGGTGGGTAAAATGAAAAATGAAAAATGTCATGACTCGTGAGTGTAAGACTTTTATTGCTGTAAAAAAGATGATGGGCTTAGGTTTGTGGAAATTAAGGATACAATAATTCATAAGACTAGCTACTTTGCATACGTGATTATTTTACTAAAAGGATAGAATATGGTATGGAAAATGGAGTTTAGCTTTTCCAAATGTTTTCCTCTTTAAAGTGAGACCCACATAATTTTAATATATACTACATGATGAGGTTGGACAAACATTCAAAAAAATAAAATAAAATGCTAACTAATTGTAGCCCTAGTAGCTAGGATAATTTATATGCATGTGAACCTAGTTATGATTTGCGTTAACGGGCATTGTACTGAAAGAATAGAATATGGTAGGAAAAATGCAAATCAGTTTTTCCAAATGCTTTCTTCTTTTAAGTGAGACCCACATAGTTTTCATATATACTACATGATGAGGTTGGACAAACATGCAAGAAGATAAAATAAAATGTTAATTAATTGTAGCACTAGTAGCTAGGATAATTTTCATGCACTTGAACCTAGTTATAAGTATGAGTTGCGTAAACGGACACCGCACTGAAAGGATAGAAGATGGTAGGGAAAATTAAATTTAGCTTTTCCAAATGCTTTCCTCTTTTAAGTGATAACCACATAATTTTCATATATACTTCAAGATGAGGTTGGACAAACATGCAAAAAATAAAATAAAATGTTTATTAATTGTAGAACTAGTAGCTAGGATAATTTGCATGCATGTGAACCTAGTTATAAGTATGAGTTGCATTAACGGGCATTGCACTGAAAGGATAGAATATGGTAGGGAAAATGCAATTCAGCTTTTCCAAATGCTTTCATCTTTTAAGTGAGACCCACATAATTTTCATGTATACTACATGATGAGGTTGGACAAACATGCAAAAAAAAATGTTAATTAATTGTAGCACTAGTAGCTAGGATAATTTAGATGCATGTAAACCTAGTTATAAGTATAAGTTGCGTTAATGGGCACTGCACTGAAAGAATAGAATGTGGTAGGAATAATGCAATATAGTTTTTTCAAATGCTTTCCTCTTTTAAGTGAGACTCACATAAATTTCATATATACTACATGATGAGGTTGGACTAACATGCAAAAAAATAAAATAAAATGTTAATTAATTGTAACACCAGTAGCTAGGATAATTTACATGCATGTGAACCTAGTTCTAAGAATGAGTTGTGTTATCAAGCACCACACTTAAAGGATAGAATATGGTAGGGAAAATTTAATTCCGCTTTTCCTAATGCTTTCCCCTTTTAGGTGAGACCCACCTAATTTTTTATATATACTACGTGATGAGGTTGGACAAACATGCAATAAAATAAAATAAAATGTTAATTAATTGTAGCACGAGTAGCTAGGATAGATTACTTGCATGTGAACTAGTTATAATTATGAGTTGCATTAACGGGCACTACACTGAAAGGATTGAATATGGTAGGGAAAATGCAATTCCGCTTTTCCAAATGCTTTTTTCTTTAAGTGAGACCCACATAATTTTCATATATACTACATGATGAGATTGGACAAACATGCAAAAAAAAAAAATGTTAATTAATTGTAGCACTCGGAGCTAGGATAATTTACATGCATGTACCCTAGTTATAAGTATGAGTTGTGTTATCAGGCACCTTGCGGTGCTCATTAACAATATTTTTTTTTTACTTTTTTGAAAATTTTGTTTTTTTTTTTCGCAACTTATGTTTTTTTTTTTTTTTTTTTTTCAGTTTTATTAGTATTTTATATATTTTTCATTCATTTATCTCTTTTTTTATTACATAAGACCCACATTAGGGAAACCTTAACAAGCAGTGCAATGTGATTGTTAACATTTTCCATATATATATATATATATATATATATATATTGCAGTTGTCTTTTATAGTATCTTACAATCTCACCGTGCCTCTGTTAATGTCTTTGTCGTCTTCTTTCTTTTTCTTTTCCTACAAATCGCATCTCGGTCCAGAACTCCTATCTCGCCTTTGGCTGCTACCTACTAGTGCTACACAAACAATATGGCAACAAGTACAACTGAGGTATGCTTTCATAATATAATATTTCCTCATTAAGTTCCAATTGTCTATCTATCTATTTATTTAATTTCTCGTTACTTTTCTTACCGAAATCATCTCTTTCTTGTAATAAATCTTCATAAGCTGTTCCATACAACAATTGTTTCCTGAATTTTCTGTCATTTTTTCAAAAAAAATTAACGGACAACAACATGACTTATCTTTGAATAATAATTGCACATGCGATGAGATTTTTTTATTTTTTATTTTATAAATTTAGTATCATGATTTTCCATTCATAACCAAATTTTTTATAACACCTTTCATATAGTTTACACATTACAGAATATTATAGAGTTACCAATTCATAATATGTGTAGTTGAGAAAATATTAGATTTGCATGACTTAATTACTTTTTATTTGATAATGAACATGAAAAAATTAGTAAAAGTCAAATATTCAAAGAATAAGAAGAATTGGTATATAAAAATTGGTCAAAATATTATTATTATTTTCTTTACATTGTAGACAAAAAAAGAAGTAGATTGAAAATGGCCTATAAAGAAATTGAAGTTACAAAAGAAAACAGTGTTGCATATGTTCTATCTCTAGCGGCTAGGTTTAGGGTTTCTCTATTCTTGGCGCATGTAGAATTTAGTCCCTAGCATTGTCTAGGTTTTTTTCCCTTCAGTCTTCGGTAAGGCTGATAGGACAGAGTGTTTCGTGTGTGTCGTTGCGGTTTCTCTGTTGTGTTGTTGGTGCGGTGTGGCTGGATTGGAAGAGATGTGGGCTAGGTTCTCAATGTCTGAGGCGGAAGAACGGGGTGCTGAAGTCGGGGGTCAAGAGGAATCTATTATTCACCGTTTGGCTGGAAATTCCTCACAAAATGGGTAGTTAATGTTGATGCAGTGGCTCGTACTTTCAAACCTTTGTGGAAGCTGAGAGGGGAACTCAAAAGAAAACAGTGTTGCATATGTTTATCATATGCTACGTCGACAATATTTCATAATATTTTTACAACAAATCATAAGTGGTTAGTTGTTAATAGTTCGAATTTGAATCTAACACTAAGATTATTTTTTTGTTTCAACAATAACAACCAATAACAACTTGCCATCTATAATTTATTGTGAAATATTGTGGATATATTGTTTTTTTTAAAAATAATGATATTGCAACTAAAAAAAGCCATGTCAGCTTTTTTTTTTTTTTTTAAAAAAAATCCACCTATTGAAAAAATTATGAATTTAAGAATTAATTAAAGAACTAAATGAATGAAAAAAAAAAATTTCTAGCTTCTCTTGAATTTTCTTGGCAACTAAACACGAAACCCAATCGAGTGATTTAAACAAGTTAAAAAATGAATACCCTATGCTAGATAGGTTTCTAATTCACCAATGGTGAAGAGATATATTTGAACCTGAGGAAAGCTCTCAAGTTTGAATGGACTCTCTTGAACAAGAGTGTGGGTTTAAGAGAGAGAGAGAGAGAAGAGAGAGAGAGAGAGAGAGAGAGAGAGAGAGAGAGAGAGAGAGAGAGAGGTCTGTGTCTTGTTAAAATCCAACTCCACTGAAGCTAATATGAAAAACCTTTAATTTTTTTGAAATACTTTGACAAAGAAGGGAGTGGGTCTGTGTTTCAACTCCACTACCTTGTTCCTGCTTCCTATAGAGTGGGCCTGTGTTTCTAATTTAAACCTTAAATCTCACACACATTGCTTAGGAAATGCTTTATGAAAGCCGGTCAACTTTTTTTTTTTTTTTTTTAATGTGTTCGGCAATGTTGAGAATTTTCTTTGTGGCATTTCATTGCATGATTTGGACCTGTATTTGGTAGTGTAATTGGAAAGTAGGTGTAGGTAGAGGAGAGTGGCAGTGGAAGTCGCGATAGCGATTGTGGTGGCTGCTGGTGGGTTTTATTTTCTAAATTGCAGTGTTTGGTTGCCAAGAATATTCAAAAAAATCTGGGTTCTCTTTTCAAAAAAATTTAAATTCATTATTTTACACTTTATTTTCTGTGGTAGATTTTTTTCAAAATTTTTAATGTGTGGCCTTTTTTCGTGGCAATTAATTTTTTTTTTATAATTATATTAGCCATGTGGCGCCACTGATGCAAATTGTTTGCCACATAGGCATTTTTCGTTAGTGAGTAAACAGTAGGGACAAAATTGACTGCAAGTTAAAAATAGTAAAGACTAAATCAACCACTACAAAATGTAGAGGCGAATTGACTGTGGCCTCAAAATGTACAAACCACAATGGTATTTTCGTTTTTTTCCTTAAAAAGTTTCTAAAATACTGCCTACAGCAAGCTCTTAGGGCATTCAATAATTTTTCCCATATGTTAAAACTACTTTCAACCTAATTGAAGTTACTTCCAATTTCTAAATTCTCTGAGAATTCTAGAATTTAGCTCAAGTACAAGACAAACTTCAATGAGAAATTTATTGAACAATACCATATTCCCATCAAAAGAAAAAAAAAATTGTGCCTTTTCAATATATTTTCTTAATGAATGAATTTTGATAAAACGTTAAAAAATTTAATAGTCTCACAATAACAAAAACTGTAATAGGAAGTAGAAACTATGTTCTAGGATTGGTCCTTCCATTAAGCTAGTTAGGCCATTGCCTAAGGCCCCCAAGTGGAAGGGGGGCCTCAAAATTTTGGAAGAAAGGGGTATTAGAAAACCCCCAAAAAAAATCATGATGAACCCAAAAAAAATATGCTTTATCCTTTTGATACATGAACAATAAGAAAGTTCTTTGGTTTGAAGACCCAAAAACAAATCATTAACCTCTAGAAAAATCAAAATAACAACTAGATAAAATACAAATCTAGTAAAAAAAAATTACTCACAAAACAACTAGATAAAATTCTTTCTTTCTTTCTTTTAATCTTGTATTTTATTATTAGTTTTGTGCGTTTTGTTGTGTATTTAGTAGTTACTATTGTACCATAGTGTCACGGACTACACAAGACAAAAGCAAAAACCTAACAAAAAATTCAATCCAAAAAACAAACAACAAAATGAATAATTATACTAAAAGGATTAATAGAATAAAACATGAAGAAGAATTGCAAGATAACAATTAAAATAACCCATATTCAATTTTCAATACAACAAATCTTGATAACAAACTTCAAAATAATTTAGCTAAAAATGAAAATGATGATGAAAATCTCATAAATGATGAAGTTTACCAAAAAGAGTTAGAAGATGATGAAATAATACGTCCATTGTTATAGAGATAGGCAAAACCTAAGTACTGTATGCACAGTACCTTGGGAGAGGATCACTCTAGTTTTAAAACCTCCAATTTTCTCCAGTTTTAACGGGTAGAAAACTAGCAATTTGTGTTTTAAAAACAGATGCAAAAGCAAACCTATTTTGAGATAAAAATGGTGAGTTTGGTTCAGCTTTTTGAAATTGAGTTTTTTCAAAAATGGAGTTTTCAAAAAGTGTAGTATAAAAAGTGTTTTTTCAAAAATCTGAGTGTTTGGTAAAAGTTATTAAAAAGGTGCTTTTTGAAAAAGTTGAGTGTTTGGCTAGCACTTATAAAAATGGCAGTTTGAGGGGTAAATTACTAAAAGGACAATGTTTATATAAAGAGAATTCTTATAAAGAGAATTCTTATAAAAGTGCTTTTAATTACCTCTTTTAATGCAAGTTATGGGCACAATATTGTCACAAAAATTTCACAATAAAGTTTATATAACAAGTTGTTAATGGTAGGAAAAAAAATGTCACTAGTAGGTCGAGATGAGAACTAATAACAACTTACTATGTAAACTTTATTATGAAATTGTTATAAAAAAATTCCGTCAATAGTACTATATTTTTCTAAAGAAAAATAGTACTAACTTAAAATGTTTAGAAATATAATAAAATGTTGCAATATTTTCACAATACTAATTTAAAATTAATCTTTGTAAAATAAAATTTTATCAACACTTATCTTTTAAATGTTCTAGTACCCACAATTTTTTTTCCACCACATACCCCATAACACATAGTTATGAAAAATGAGTTGTAATTACATCCATAACATCACAATTATTTTATATTTTATTTTTTGATTGGTACAGCACAGACTTACAGTTATCAATTGAAATTTTCTCCACCACATACGTTTTTTTTTTCTTGGTTTTTTCTGCACCACGCACCTACCCCACTCTCCAGCAATGATAAGAAACAGAGAAATAAGCGAGTGCATGCTCGACTGTTGATTGAAGGACACAGGCAGGCATTGTCTGTCTTTTGCTCCACCGTGGGTTGCTTGCTTGCTCCACCGTGGGTCATGTGGCTTCTAGCTCTTTTTTTCTTTTTCTTTTTTTACTTTTACTGTTATGATTTGATTAATTTTAAGATTGTTTTTTTGAGTTTGTATTTTGATTATGCTTGAGTTTAGAGATGTTAAAGAGAAATAACTGTTGTGAATGTTTGATTGAGACTGAGTTTAGAGATGTTTGAGAGAAAAGATCAAGAATGTTCTGTTGTTACCGTTGTGATTTTTGAGTAAAAAAAACTATGGGTAATTTAGGAAAAAAAAACCTACCAACGGTAATCTTTCTATGCAACTACAGCTCTGAGATGTTTTGCAACTACAGCTTTGAGTTCCTTTTTGCAAATACGCGTTTTCTTCACAAACCTAAAACGCAACTTTTAACAAAAAGTTGCTTTTTGAACCTAACCAAACGAGCTTTTGGGCTGGCGGTTACAAAACGCGCATTTGGGCTGGGAAGTTGGAAACAAAAAAGCACAAAAAGTGCAAGAAGAAGGCATGGGCTCATTGGAGTCTGAGGCAACCTTCGACGGCACGTGGATCGGCGGCCAAATTTCAGGCCGCATGGGAGGCACTTGAGAGCAAATTTCTTGGGTTTTACACATTGGAGGCCGACAAAGAGAACTGTGGCATTGGTTTCATAAACCACCAGTCGACGAAGTAATTGGGAGGGTGCGTGGATCGACGGCCATCGCGCGTGGCGACATGTGTAGGTGAAGATGGAGTTCAGACTCTTGGGTTTTACATATCGAAGGCTAAATAAGAGATCTGCAGCGTTGGTTTAACGAAATGATTGAGAAAAACAAACAGACAGCTGTGGCTTTTACTAGCAGCGAGGTCGAAGAGAAGAGGCCTTGTGGAGGTGGTGATGGCAGTGGTTGTCTAGGCTTGAATAGTGGTGATATATAGTTGTCAGTTTGGCTCCAGGGATGTTGAAGGGAGAGGCAATAGATATGAAAATTGTTAAGTTATTATTAACCATTGGATCATTTTATATACGCATATCACTCATCTATTTATAACCTGTAGGAAACTGAAGGTTTTTAAAACTGGAGGTGATCTTCCCCAGCACCTAGATATCTATTTTAAATTGCAGACACCTGCATACTTAAATAACTCAGTTACTGGCTATTATGCTTCTCAAACCCAAAATCTCTGAGTTCTAATCAAAATCAAGCAAAGATTGGCGAGGAGACTGGCTCGTGAGCATCACATCAACAACAAAACTAGGATTTTTCCTGCACAAGCTTTATAGAATCCAATGGTTTTCTTTAAATGACACTCCTTCAACAGTATTTGACTTCTCACACTCAAAACTCTCAAATTTCTCAACAAAATCAAGCAAAGAAGGACAGAGCAATCTTCTCCATTAATCCTGTTTTTGACATGTTCATCTCCCTTATTCACTGTACTTACACTTGACCTCATTCTTCACTCAAGCCAAAATTCACCTTCTTTGAGGGTGAAAAGTTGAAAAGGATCAAAGGTTTTCTTTTCTCCTAGGTTTTCTAATAATGGGGTCTACACATTTGTGAGAAGTCTGGCTATAGGAGATCTGAGAGAGACAACGAAATTTTTTTTTACTAACAGTACAATGATTTAATTGGACAAGTGTCTGCAATTTAAAAGGGTAACTAAGATATTTTACATAAGGTATTGTATCTAAGTTTTACCTTGTAAAATTTTACTAACAGTACAATGATGTCCTAAAATAAATTAAGTAGATTAGATATATTATTGATTGAAAAAGAGATCTTAGAAGAATTGAATACGAAAATTAAATTAGGCAATTTGAAATATATTATAATATATAAATATTAATTAAATTAAGATATAAATAAAAAGAAGACCCTATTTTAGTTGTTGCCTTAGAATACCATCAGTTTGTGTAAAGTTTTGCAGAATAGAAAAAGATACCCTTTCTACACATTTTGGCCAAAAACCACCCACATCAATGTGTAAAATTGTGCATTTATGCACAATTGCTACAGTAACCCTGCAAATATGCACGGATACTGTAGCGTTTGCATTTAATATTTTAATGATTTTTTTTCTTTCTCCTTCTCTCTGTCTCTCTGGTTGCTCTCACTCTCATCTCACTCTCACTATTGCCGATCATCAAAGAACGCCAATCCTTGCATCAACAGAGAACACCACACCAACAGAGAAAACAAGAAATAAAGAAAATTAACAACAAAAAAGGCTTGAAGGACCCTGATCTTCAATGCAAAGAGGAGCATATGAACAATTGCTACAGAAACCAGACGCTGATGAAAACAATGAAGCTTGCACGTCAACAAAAACAACTGCTACTTTCCTTTGTGTGTTGGGTTTGTGAGAGAGGGTTGGGTCTGTCAGAGAGAGGGGTAGTGAAGGAGAGAATAGTAAAAAATTGTAAAAGAATGAATATTTTATTGAATAAATGTGTATATTATATAAACTGATGGGGGTGTTTTGTAAAAAAAAGTGTGTAAAATAGAAAAAGTAGATTTTTTGTGCAAAATAGATGAAAATTTTGTATCCGTTGATGTGGATGCTCTTAGGCCCCAAAATGTCAGCCTTGGTATGTATAAATATATCAAAAGTACCTTCTTTTACCAACAAAAATGAAGTTATTCAATCTGGCTATTTAATTACTCTATGCCGTTATCAAACTAACAATGAAATTATCTATTAGAAAAATGAATTTAAATGATTTAAGTACCAAAATTTTTTGTTCTATTAATTATTGTTTCAAAAGAAACCATTTTAAAATTCTTAATTCAAAATTATTGTTGTCATCCAGTTAAAATATTTGCATATCTTTTATGTGATCAGCTTTACAGGACAATTAAAGAGGATGATTAAATGAAAATTTTATAAACGATTAAATATAAAATGATCATTATTCTTGTAACACCAGTGCATGCATTTTAATATATTAGAAGATAGTGGCATAGAATGAACTTTGAAGTCAAATTATAGCATGGTTTACTTAACACAGTTTTTAATCCTAGTGGCTCTTTTCTTGATAGATAGGAAGCTCTTCAACTGCACATGGAAGTGGATATTTGGCACTTGACATCAAAGCAATGTTTGAAAGTTCGAAGCAACAATACTCAATTGGGGGTTTGATCAGTGTTCCAGTTCACCTTCGAAAACTAGATGAGCAAGCCTTCACTCCTCTACTTATTTCAATTGGCCCTATTCACCGCCCCAATGCAAATTACAAACCATGAAAAAGATTAAAGTATGGTTTTGTGAGAGTTTCATTAAACGGGCTAACATAGACTTGAATAATTTAGTACAGAAGATAAGAGCAAGGGAAAATGAAATTCGCTCTTGCTATGAAGAGACTATTGTGTCCAGCATAAGCAGTGATGATTTTGTGACAATGATTCTCGTGGATGGGATGTTCATTCTTGAGTGCTTCTTGAGACAATCTAACCCACTTTCGATAGAGACCATCCTAAGATAGCGGAATGGATGTCTCCAATTTTGAAAGCTGACTTGGTATTACTTGAAAATCAGCTTCCCTTCTTGTTTTGGAGATGCTGTTCAAGGAAGCAAATTTTCCAGCTGAATTAGGGTTACAACCCTTTCTTTAAGGCAACTAGCTTTTGATTTCTTTCAATGTTACAACTTTCAAAGGATCGCCCTTGAGAGTTTCAATGCGAAAATAGAACACTTCACAGATTTGGTTAGATTGTTTCATCTAGGTAAATGTGAACTATTACTGGAAAGAAGAACTGGAGGGGCTAAACTATCATACTCTGCAACCCAGCTGCATGAGGCAGGAGTCAAGTTCTTTGGAGTCAAGTTAGATGAGACAGTGGGACGTTATAGGGGGTATAGACGTCCTCTTAGCATAGAGTTCTTGCTGATTAAGAGAGCATTCAAGTTTATCGGAGTCGAGTTTGATGAGATCATGGGACTTGATAGAGAGTATAGAGGCTTCCTTGACCTAAGGTTCGATTCAAAGAATGGAGTGTTGGAAATCCCATGCATTACATTAAATGATGAGAAAATACGTCTTATTCGAAACATTAGTGCATTAGAGCAATCCTATTATGTAGGGGACGCATATGTTACCGATTTCTTTGTCATCTTGGATTTCCTTATCAATACTTCCAAAGATGTAGATTTACTATGTGATAAGGGAATCCTCGTTAATTACTTTGGCGACAGCAACACAGCAGCAACAGCTGTTAACAATCTTAACACCAATATCTTATGGACTTACATGAACTCTCATTACCGGAAAATAAGTGAAGATTTGAATGCATTCTATAAGAAACCTTCTCATAGGTGGAGGGCAACGTTATGGCATCAATATTTTAGCACTCCTTGGAGAGCTGCTTCTACTAGTGCTGCTATTATCCTTCTTGTGCTCACAACCATACAAACTGTATACTCTATAAAGTCCACTAAGTTGTGACAGATATGTAGCAGTTTTGCTGATCACTTTAGCCTTTGTTATCTGTTAATTATCTTTGTTTTCAGTTGTTACTGTTTTGAATAAGGGTTTATCCTTATCATTAGGAAGTCTTTTTGAGTGTTAGTGTTGGAATTGGATTAGATAAGCATAGTGCCTATGATCTATATCCATTTAATTATCCTTTGAATTCTGTAATTCTATTTAAGACTGCATGTTTTTCATATAATTTTATCTGAAATTTATCAGAAACTTTAATGTTATTGGGAATTTTGGTTTTTATCAGATTTAGATTGGTTGCAGGGAGAATGGACAAAAATTGTTAGATCAATTTTTTGTTGAGTTATTCTATTCCCATAAGTAAATTCATAAATTTTGCCACAGTTTTTCTATGTGATAGATTTGACTGGCTTCTTGTCCCTTTCACTCTAATGACAATCAACCACAAGGAGAGTTGCGGAAACAATTGTGTATTTTTTTTGTGGTTCTAGAATTTTATTTTCTATTTCCTATTGGAATTACAGAGGAAGAGAGTAAGGAATTTTATGAGAATTTTTATTCTGGGGTCTACATTTGCATTAGCAAGTCAAAAACAAATATTATGCATTAAGTCCTATCAGTAAAAAAAAACTACTATAAAATATATATTATGCATTAGGCAAGATTACTAAATAAGCATGTTATATTTTGTACAAATTCTTGGAAATTTTGATTTGTACATCATGCACCATGTATGCCAAGAAAACTGTGGGTGATATGTATATTTCCAAATTTTTATTTTTGATTACAAATTATTGAGGAGGCAATAGCACTTTATGGTCACCACTAATTTTGGAAGTTCAAGTATTTGACTTGCCACTGCAATTCAAATTAAGAATTGATTTTCAGAACTCAGCTACTTTTTTTTTTTTTTTTGGCAAGATAAAAAGTGACTATCAAATAAAAGGTGTAACATTCTCAGTGATGATGCCGAAAATCATCAATGAGTCACACGGTCCTCACGTGCTCAAAGTTAGACCTGCACAACACAAAGGGAAGAAGGACCTACGAAGGGTACCGGTGTGGTACCAGCCAAATACCCTCCGACAGTCAAGTTAGAGTATTTTTTAGAACTCTAAAGTGGTAGAGCTGGGGTGAATTAAGCATACCTTGGTTTGTGAGGGTTTTGGAGTTCTTGTTGTAGTGTAGAGTCGACATCTATCTCTTGGTGGAAAGAGTCTTTCCTTATAGAGAAGATCTTTATTAGGATGCGTAGTAGTGTAGAGTCAACATCTATCTCTTGGGGGCCAAGTATAGTCATGCAAGACCCGTCACTATTTCCTTTCTTGCCTTCAAATTTCTCCCCATCAGCTTCTCATCCCGTCCAAGTGTAGATGTCGTTAGGTAGTGGGATGAGGTCGCCGGCTTTCTTAATACCCCAAAAGTATAATTCACACAACATCAGTTGAATCAATAGTTCACATCATCTTCTTCTTCTTTTTTTCTATTTTTTCTTTTCTTTTTTATGTATAGTACCAGCCAGCCATTTAGATTCTTAATATGATTATCAAGCATCTACTAATGGCCAATTTGCTAATCAAAGTTTTTCTGCTATGCCATGAATTGGAAGAGCAAGCACCCAACTGCAAAGTGCAAAGTTTATTGAAGGCACCACATTCAGCAAGGATGGTTGGTTGAAACTTGAATATGCTTATTTTGTAAAAATACCGCTGCTGAGGGCCTGAAATTGTATTGGTTATTTATGTATGGGGGTTTTACTATTTGGAGTCAAAATGCGCCATTTCAGTTTTTACTCAATTGTAAATACAATAAATCAGGTACAAATTCATAGATTTGAATCAAAATGACTAAGAAACCCAAAAAAAAAAATGATGCAGGTTTCATTTTCGGTGGGCATGCCACAAATCAAGCTAAAGAATATTCAGTCAAAGCACCAAGATACATTTGTGGATTCAAAATCGAATTGTATATATTGATGCCTAACCTTACTAGCATATCAGACAGATAAATAACAATACTAAATAATTCGAAGATTAACAAGATTTTAGTACCTAAGGTTTGGATCAACAAGTATTACCTTTTTGGCAAAGCTCGTTTGTGAGTCATAGATTTTTGATCCCCAACAATATGAACACAATAGAATTCATCTAGGAGAGTGAAAATACAGCTAAATGGAAATTTTCAAATTGCAGTTCTGGCTCTAACTTCATCTTGATGTTTGATGTCCTGTAAATTTTTCGCTCTATGTTTGCAGGGATCATGAAGTGGGACAAGAAATTCAATAGATGCTCACACTCTTATACCTAACTAGTTTGCACGCCTAGTAGATTGCTTAGGTTCATATCCTGCCGATTAAACCTAAACCAAAAACAAAAGAGTATGCTAGAAACACAATATCTTTTACAACTGCTGAGTTAGTAAATTGTTATTGATTCTCATACGGATCCACCACTAACACAATTTTAGTGTCTACCATTATTAACTTTCCATCTCAACAGTTGTGGAAATGTTACGACTAGAGTTATTAAAAACAAAAACAAACCAGCACCAACTGGCTAAACGCCTCACCAAACCAGCACCAATGAGAGGAGTTCAACCTGCAATGCCAGACCAAAAAGAAAAACCTACAACTAAAATCTATAACTTGAAAATAAATGACACATAATCAAAGAAATTGTACAGAGACAAATCAAATTGAACATCTACTGCAGCCACTAGCTATGTGAAAGGGCTAACCTCTTTCATTCAATTTCCCTCACACTTTGAACTAGGTCATCAATGTTTCTAGATAGGTGATGCGAATAGTCCTCCATATCTCTTAGAACCATATCAAGTTGTTCTTGAAAAGCTGCAGATCGCTTTCGCTCTCGCTGTAACTCAGCAGTCAATTCTCGAATTTTTACATCTTTCTCATCCTGAAAGAAATATCAACAACACTAAAAACATATTGATAGTACAATTTAAAGAAGCTTTTTTCCAACAGAAATATAGTGTAATTTTTATGGCTCGAAAAATCAAATTATCAAGTCAAAGAAACCATAACAATTAAGGTACCCATTTCAAGGTCAGAATTCAATTAATATTAATATTTTTGTTCTTCAATTATCTATTAGGAAAAATTGTCAGGAAAAATATCCAACATAATTGTCAAGGACAACAATTTTTATGATAATACTGGATTAAAAGATTCAAAGCACTAACATTTTCTTACGTGTAAGGGGACTTGGAAAAGATAATGCCACTGATTTTCATGCTCTTCCATTTATATAGTGGAAAAGCTAAATGCTATAAAAAATCATCCATTGGTCAAGTGTCATCTAGTGAATTAGAGAAGCCAAGGTCTGCAGGACTTTGCTAACCTTTTTCACAAAACAAATTAATATCTCAAGAGTGAGCTATGGGTTTTCCAAGCTTTCAGAATCTACAATTTTGAAATCATTGACTTCCAGCCATTCTCAATGTTGTTAAAAGGTCCAGGTGCATTTAAATGCTAATGACTCTTAGAGCCTAGACAGAAAATGCAAAGCGCAGGTGCACGCCTGATTCAATTAAAGTGCACATTTTGAAAAATATAATCTAAAGTCTAGAGAAATATTCATAACGTTTAATTTTAAAGATAAAATAGCAATATATTTTGGGTAATAATACCAAAAAATCCCTTGAGGTTTGCCTGTAAATCACTTTAAAGAGTTGTCTGCCATCCAACAACCTTTTATTTTCTTCTAAATCTTATCCTGTAGGTTTTGATATATATAATAAGAAATATTTTTGTTTGTAGTTAGCACAGCCTAAGAATAGTGTTTTTTTATAATCCAATAACTAATTTTATGATCCAACGGTTAATTGTAATTGATTCATATACTTTAAAAGTTTGAACTTTCCCAGTGCATCTTACGTGCTTTCATTCAGGTAACAAAAGTGCTTCACTCCTGGAGCTTCACCCTCTGCACGCTTTAACCTAGGCACTTTTAATAACATTGACCAATATTGAAGGAATATTTGCCTTCTTTTCTTCATGCATCTAGAACTTTGAGCATCTTATTCAGTAGATGACTAAATAATACTCATTCAAAGATATCATTATCTTTTATAGAAATCTAAACATAAACAGCATTAATACTGCTTCAAAAGGCCTTCATTAAAGAAATAATAGTTTGGCAATCAGAAAATTTTCATTTTAACAATGTTAAAGATTTCAAGATGTACAGAAACAAGAAGAAAAAAAAAAAGGCCTCAAATGAAGATGATTTATGAGCAAAAGAGGTTCCATAGTGCGGGAACCAAATATTTTGCTGATTTAACCAAATTGTGCTTATTTGAAATTTGAATGATTTTTATTTTATTTTGATTGAGGATTTTATGGAATTGTATTCATGGCATGATTATAACGTTCCTTGTTGATGTAAGCTTGAAAACCCTATTAAAAGAGGTTCCAGTAAATGTTTGGGACGTTGAATTTGAATGATCTAATGGATAAAAAATGCTCAGTTGAGTTTCCTGTATAGCTTGGTGGTGATTCCAAGCAGTCCTAGGTAGTTGAAACCTAGAGTTTGTGCCCATTTCCCTTGTTTCCCTTTATTTTCTATTTGTGTATCTACCTGTGTTGCATCAGATTTAGTATCAGAGCAAACCTCAATCCATCACAATTTTGCTTTTCCACACCAATATCCAAGACACCATCATTGGCACCAACAATATTAACAAATTCGCATCCATACCCACAAACTAGAAATCACCCAATCTGCCCAAATCCAACCACCCACAGTGATCAAAACACCACAAGCTCCAAAAGACAAAGTCTCTCCCACCTAGGGGAATTGATGCGGGTACTAGACATTATGTTGATTTGAACCAAATTTTCTCTCATTTGTACTCCAAACATAAGCAGTCTATTGACACTGCAAAATCTCTCCACAAATTTTTACCTTAACAAAAAGTGAAAATTTATTATTTTGGAGAACAACTACCATTAACATATCCTTCTATGTCAAAAGTAGCATCATCCAATAACAAAGATACCCGACAAGGGTTCGATGCTTCTCGAAGAGATCAAAAACACAGAAAGGATAACCTTTCTAAGCCCATATAATTAAACAAATTCATGTTATTAACCTTATTATCAACCAACATAATTGCATCTTGTAACTAAAACCAATTTGCGAACAAGTAAAAGCTTCAAATCATCTAAACCTAATTTAAGGTTCTATTGCATGACTACAGGACATACATTATTTATGCATTCTATGATGGAAATATTATGAAAGCATCAGAATAACTGTTAGGAGGAAGATCACAACATTTTTTAACTTTTGAAAATAGGGAAAGATTTAATTACAACGGAGGAGGGGGGATTTGAACCATGGATATCATGGACACACCAAGAGGTGCCTAGTAGTTGAGCTACAACTCTTTTGGCTAACAACATGAACTAGAATAAAATTTAACCTTATTAAGAACTAAAAAATTTGGTACTCAACTAACATAAAGCTACCTCCATGATCTGTTAGATAACTAGGTTATAACAACTTGAAATTTTCTATGATGCTACTGTAACAGTATAAGAATATAATGGTTTAAAACCACATTATACTAGTAGATAATGCAATCTATATATATATATATATAATAGGTGAAGCAGAGAGAAACTTCAATTGCAATTCTAAATTCTAATCCTAATTTTGTGTCATGTGTAAAGATTCATATGGTTCCATTTATCTAAATTTAAGTGGATCAGTTGTAATTCCGGTATACTCTTTTTTTTTTCTTTTTTTTTTTTTCCACACTTGCGTATTTCAAGGTTCATCTCCCATTCTCTAATAATAACCTTCATATACAACTTCCCTGTTGTTCAATGGATGCTATGGAATTTGATAAGAATCTCTCGATATCAATGATGCATGTATTTGGGTATTTCTATATTTTATATAAGAAGAGGTTTTCCATAGATTCGGATTGTACTCCCAATTTTAATGGTCCTGGTTTATGCTTCATAAGGTTTGATTAATCATTTCTTTCATCTGCTTATACTTTCGTTTGTTTTTGTGAATAATTGTTATTTGTTACTTAGATAACATTGATTTTCTAGGTTTAAATCTTCGAAACTTATAATTTACCTATGAAAAATTTGATGACACATGTCTTTTGTTAAGTTAAAGATTGCACCTAGAAAAAAGAAGAAAGTATGAAGGAAAATTTTTCATTGTGTATGGTTGGATGTATTGGATGAAGAATTTCAATTATAGCATATAACATCATTTATTGTGAAAATTTAAATATTGTGATAAGGTTTTTGCAAAACTCAATTTCTTATTGTTGGAAGATGATATTTGTTATCATTCTTAAAGTTTTTAATGAGTGGATATTGTTTTTAGCAAATAGATATCAAAATTCTTATACAAATGAGATTAACTTTGTATAACATACATTTTTTATGTACATAGTTTCATACTTCTTCAGATAAAAATTCTATCTTTATTTTCTTACTCAAGAGGTAGCATGTGTCTTGCATGTGCCACCTACACTATTGTGTGTCTGTGTGTATATATATCAAAAACTATTTACATTCTAGTTTAGTAAAATTTAATTATTAAACTTTTTTTTTGTTTAAACTATATATATATATATATATATATATCTATATATATAGTGGCAAATCTGAAACGGTTCTTGTATGAAATCGACTTCCTTACTATTATTTTTTCAACTTTTTAATGAATTTTAAGTTGCTTGTGATAATCAATTGTTGAATTTGGTTTATCCACTCTATTGATATCATTTTGGTCTCCCTCTTCTAGTTTTTTTTTCTTTCAATTAAAAAAATTTGCAAGGAATATTATTAATCTATACATAATTAAAGTGGAAGTTCAACAATTAAGTTAATCCACATTAATTTTATGCTTTTCTTAAATTATATTGTCAATCTACTCAAATCTTATATCAAGTATCTGTATAATTTTTAATACTTCCAATTTGCTTATATGTTAAGGGTCTAGTTAACACCCATATAAAAAGTTGTGAAAAATATTAGTTTTTTTTTCTTTTTGCATAATTTTTTTAAAAAAATATGGCCTATACCAAGCTCTTAGGGCATTTGATAACTTTTCCCATATGTTAAAACTATTTTCAACCTAATTAAAGTTACTTCTGATTTCAAAATTTTTTGAGATTTCTAGAATTTAACTCAAGTTCAAAGACAAACTTCAATGGGAAATCTATTCAACAATACCATATTCCCATAAAAAGAAAAAAAAAATTGTGCATTTTCAATATATTTCCAAAATAAAGAAATTTTGATAAAACATTAAAAAATGAAACAATTTGTTGGTAAAAATTCTATATAACTGTAAAGAAATTTCAGCAAGTACAGCAGAAGCACAACCACATAAGAACACAAAGATTTACGTGAAAATCCTTTTTTCTTGAAGGAAAAAACTACGGGACATACTCTGAATAATTTCACCATATTAAATAGAGGTTACAACACTTAGAGATACAACTTGAGCAAAGAAAAAAACTGTCTTTTTCTTTTCACTCATTGTGTACCTCTCACAATTTTCTCTTACTCTTTATATTTTTCTCCTCCTTTGCTTGCTCTCACTCATGCAGGTCTCTAAGACTGAACTATCCTCAGTCTCACTCACTAGGACTTCTCTTCACTCCTCTTCTACACCAAATGGCCGGATGGCCTTCTTTTTATTTCTTCATCTTTTTCTTCTTTTCTCCCTTTCGCACTCTTGACATCAATTCACAATAAATGCAACCTACTTACCTTTTGCACATAACAAAGATGACTTCAACTCCTCTTTTTGGCAAGCTTCTCCAGCAAGTTCACTTAAACTTTCTGACTTTTGTACATGATGAAGAAAAACTAAGACTATTAGAAGACAAGAAAGACGAGCTCATTAAATGAGGATGTCTGTTACAAGTGGGTTGGGCCCATGTTGCAGTGCACTCAACACAATTCAATCTGGCTATATTTAATTACTCTATGTCTCTATCAAACTAACAATGAAATTATCTATTTTAAAAAAAAAACAATGAAATCAAATGATTTAATTTGTACCAAAACTATTTGTTCAATTAATTACTATTTCAAAAGAAACCATTTTAAAATTCTTCATTCAAAATTACTATTGTCATCCAGTTAAAATATTTGCAAATCTTTTATGTGATCAGCTTTTCAGCACAATGAAAGAGGATGATTAAATTAAAATTTTACAAACGATTAAATATAAAATGATCATTATTCTTGTAACACCAGTGCATGCATTTTAACATATTAGAAGATAGTGCCATAGAATGAACTTTGAAGTCAAATTATAGCGTGTTGTACTTTACACCGTGTGTGTTTTCAATCCTAGTGGCTCTTATCTTGATAGATAGGAAGCTCTTCAACTGCAAATGGAAGTGGAGATTTGGCACTTAACATCACAACAATGTCTGGAAGTTCGAAGCAACTATTCTCAATTGGGGATTTGATCAGTGTTCCAGATCACCTTCGCAAACTGGATGAGCAAGCCTTCACTCCTCTGCTTATTTCAATTGGCCCTATTCACCGCTCCAATCCAAAATTACAAACCATGAAAAGTGTAAAGTGCGGTTTTGTGAGTGTTTCATTCAACGGGCTAATATAAACTTGCAGAATTTAGTACACGCAATAAGAGATAAGGAAGAAGAAATTCGCTCTTACTATGCAGAGATTGTCAGGGACGGAGCTAGAACTTGAAGTTAGGAGGGGCAATTTTGTTGTTTGTTGCGTGTGGTAGCTTTAGCCTCCAGCTCGGTTGCTTAACAGCTAATATATATATATATATGTGTGTGTGTGTGTGTGTGTGTGTGTGTGCGCACGCGCGCGCGCATCTAGGTATGGACAAAATTATTTTTTTTAAAAAAATTTATAGGGTCAAGTTGTTTGTTTTGGATAAAATTGGTTGATTGAGTTTAATTGTTTTTAGCTTTATTATTGGTAATTTTTGTTGAATAATTTTTTTGGGCTTGTTTATTTTGCTTTAGATTTTAGATTGGCATTTAAAAGGAGAAAAATGCTAGAATTACAAACTTTTTTACCAATTATTAATGTGGTGAGTGGTTATTGATAAGTAAAAATGTGATATAAGCAATGGACCCAGATTCAAATCAATAAAATTTTACTACGTTAACAGTTTGTAAAAATGTTATAGAAAATTTTGTGGCTAGAGTAGTATTCTTAAAAGAATCAATGATAATGTTAAGGGGGCAAAGTGTGATTTTATATAACAAAATTGCTAAAATTAGTTCCTATGTATATATTAATTTATTTATTTTTAATTGGGAGAGCAATCCAAGTCTCTCTTCATCTCTAAACTCCACCAATCATAACTTGCCATGTAGGAAAGGTGTGACAAAATTTGTCATTCAGCTACTAGAGACTAGAACATATACTGCTCATTCATTCCCTACAGACTATAGTAATGCATATATAGTGATAATAATTACCATTTTCATGTTATGTTTTTCCATATTTCAATACAACAAACATCATATTGCAATTTTGAATATCTTGAAGGTATATGCTATTAATTCACAAATCTTTTTGCAATAGATTGCAAATAATTGACCAAAATATGTTGGATTAAATTATTGCAATGATATTTTCATTGTAATAGATAATTACTTCATTTTGTCATTGCAATAGATTATGAAGTAATTGATATCGGGTTATCGCAATGATATATTTGTTGAAGGTTCGTGTTTGCGATTGCAATAGATTGCAAAAGAATTAATATCAAATTATTGTAATGATAACTTCGTTGCAATAAACTATTAGTTTAAAATTTTCATTGTTAGAGATTGCAAAAATAATTTATATCAATTTATTACAACAATTTTTTTTAATTTTAAGTTATATATTAAAAATTTATTGTAAGCGAAAATTATAATTTATTGCAATTTATTATTGTTGATGCAATAATTTAAAAGTTACTATTACAACAATTTTAATTAACACTTGATGTAATAGATTTTTTTTTTGTGTAGTGTGAGTAGGACACTACTTCTTAACTAGGTGTCTTCTCCTTGGTCTTTGAGGCCTTCTATCCAATCCCAAAAACGGTTAGACCATGAGACTTGGTCATGTAAACTCATGCTCATCTTCCTTAAGATAGAGTGCTTAGAGTAGTAGTGTGACTGTTGTGTCCAGCATAAGCAGTGATGATTTTGTGACAATGATCCCGGTGGATGCGATACTCATTCTTGAGTACTTCTTGATATCTTACTCACATTTGGAAGAGGACGATCCTACAATCAGGATACCAGAATGGATGCATCCAATTTTGCAATTTGACCTAGTATACTTGAAAATTAGCTTCCCTTTTTTGTTTTAGAGATGTTGTTCCAGCAAAAAAACTTTCTGGCTGAATCAGAGTTCAAACTCCTTTCTTTAAGGGAACTTGCTTTTGATTTCTTTGGATGGTACAACTTTCAAAAGATGGCCTTTAATTATTTCAAGGTGAAAAAAGAACACTTGATAGATCTGGTTAGACTCTTTTATCTAAGTGAAAGTGAATAATTACTATTCGGAAGACCTGGAGGGGCTAAACTGTCATACTCTGCAACCCAGCTGCATGAGGCAGGAATCAAGTTTAAGGTGGCCCCGAAAAAATATGGTAGACGCTTTCCTGACATAAGGTTCGATTTAAAGAATGGAGTTTTGAAAATCCCATGCATTAGGTTAAATGATGAGAAAATACGTCTTATTCGAAACATTATTGCATTAGAACAATCTCATTATGTGGGGCACACATATGTTACAAATTTCTTTGCTATCTTGAATTTCCTTATCGATAATTCTAAAGATGTAGATTTACTTTGTGATAAGGGAATCCTCGTTAATTACCTTGGCGACAGCAATGCAGCAGCGTCAGCTGTCAACAATCTTAACACTAATATCTTATGAGATTATATGAAACCTGAATACTCGAAAATATGTGAAGATTTGGATGCATTCTATAAGAAACCTTGGCATAGATGGAGGGCAACATTATGGCATCAATATTTTAGTACTCCTTGGAGATTGGCTTCTACCTCTGCTGCTATTATCTTTCTGCTGCTCATGCTCGCACAAACTGTATGCTCTCTAAAGTCTACTAAGTGGTGACAGATATGCAACAGTGCAGTGGCACTCATTCATATTAGATGTAGATCATTTTATCTTGTGTTTTCAATTTTTACTGTTTTGAATAAAGGTTAACTTATGATTATCCTTATGATTAGGAAGTTTTTTGAGTGTGTTAGTGTTGGAATTGGATCAGATAAGCATAGTGCTTATCTGTATCTATTTAATTATCCTTTGAGTTCTGTAATAATTCTATTCAAGATTGCATGTTCTTCAATAATAATTTTATCTGAAAATTTATCAAAAACTTTAATTGTTATTTGGGAGTTATGGTTTTTATCAAAGAATCAAACTGGTTGTAGGGAGAAAGGACAAAATTGTGACTGGCTTCTTGTCACTTTCATATAGACCCATCTATTTGTTTTCTATTTCCTATTGAAACTTCAGAGGAAGAGAGTATTATCCATAGCAAAGGGATACATTATGCATTAGGTCCTATCAATAAATAAAAAAAAACTATAAAATAAGGACAAAATGTAGCTACAAAACCAGTTGTAGCATTAGGCTACAAATTGCTCTAATAAGATGACATGTGTAAAAAAAAGCATGTGCATTACACATGATTACTTAAGTAAACTTAACTTAACTAACCCTAGTTAACTACACCACCTATTAAAAAAATAAAAAATAAAAAATAAAAACCCAAAAAATATACGGATAATCTCTCTCTCTCTCTCTCTCTCTAAACTATAACCCAAAAGGCCATAACCTAGCTCCAATCGATCACCCATCTCCACTGCCGGCCGGCCAGCCCAAATCCTCCTGTCTCCACCGCCGACCAACCACCTCAATCTTCCTCTGTCTCCACGGCCTGCCAACCACCTCAATCCTCCTCTGTCTCCAACGCCGGCGCACTCAATCTCCGCCGCTTCACCGGTTAGATTCCTTTTGTTTATTCATAGATAACTAAATTTACTTTTTATTTAATTCTATTAATTTTTTTTTCTGAATGAATCGTGTTTATTCTATTCATAGCTCTCACTTTCTTCAATTGGGTCAAGAATGATTTAAGACTCAGATTGTCAAAGTCATTGTTGTATGAGTGATAGGAAATGGGGTTTGCCTGGATAGTTGTACTTGTCGAGTTGTTGTGGAAGGACATAGAAACAAGACTAAGTTGCTTTCAGCTTTGAAATTGTTGTCAGAGCTTCAGGGATTTGAAATTCCTATTTTTGCTGACTTTTATGAATATCTAGTGGTCAAACTGTGTGAAGAGAATCGGTCAATTGCCGCTACAATCAAAATTTTTAAAACTTTATTTTCTACATTTTTATTCTCTTTTTGAATTGAAACAAATCTAAAAGGTGTTGGAGAGATCCAATATTCTATTTACTAGTATTGTTTCATAGTCTGCAAAAGGAGAAATTTTTTTGAACCTTTTTCTATTCTGTCATCTCAAAAGAACTTGTCTATTTTCTTATGGGTACATTTAGAAGTCAGTTTTCATAAGATTAAAAAATAATAGCTTATATATTTGTTGTTCACAGGTGACAAATTTGAATTTTTCTGGCTGCTTACTATCTCCCATGTCAAGTTTCATATATAACTAAAGAATGAGTTAAAATCTATGCTTAATTTACAAGTAAAGAATGTGATTTTTTTTTTTTTTTTTTGGTTTCTCTTTTTGCACAGCAACCATCACTGACAACACTGAATTCAAGAGCTTATACAGACAGAATATCTCTGTTTTTGTTCCTTCTACACATGGTTGTTGCTGTTGGGTTAGTTTGTTTTCTTATATTCAAGGGAATTCAAGGCCTAATACAAGCGTCAGAATCTATTAAAACGAAAGAGAAAAGGGTGTTGCAGTTTTATCTGCCACAAGTTGAAGCTGCATATTTTTTGAGCATTACTCTTGCATTGGCATGTAAAAAGGCAGTCAGGAAATGGCATCTATTTATGGTTCATTTCATACTATGGAGCTCTTTTGTAATGTCCCTATCTGCTAGAATTCTCCTTATTTGCTTCCAAAAACCTGCCACTGAAGGCATTGGAGTCTGTTTTATTGCCTTTGCAATTGGCAATGGATTGTATGCTTGTTGGGTCACAACGTGTATTAAGTTTTGTTGTAAGATCTTGATGAAAGCACTTGAGCCAAGTATTTAGTCCTTTACCTGAGTGGTACAATTTATTATTAAAATGGTTATTTCTTATCTGCTAGTGCAGTAATTTGAATTTCTTTGACAATTAAGTGGCAAAGGCATTAACTTGGAAAGTTGAGATGGTGTATAAAATTTAAAACCCAATCTCACTGCATATAGGGCTATAATAGATTGCTTGTGTAAATCTCTAGTGTAAACTTTATAGGCTTCTAGATCTATACATTCTAAAACTCTAGTGTTTGTAAGTAATTCATGGAGAGTCACCCATGTTGCTTTTGGAGATAAGATGAATTACTATGTGCTTTGATTTTAAGATTGAATTTATTTGTTTTACAGTTTTTCTATTGTGGGTAAAATATGTACTTTTTGAATTGAACTTTTGGCCTTAAAACTTGTTTTTAATTCAAGTATAAATGTCAATGAAAAATTCTATTATGTTCTAATGAATTGGTTGTAATCTTCTTTATATTTTTAAAACAACTCAATTTTCATAACTTATTTGAAATTTTAAACATTAAGTAAATTCATTATGTTAAAATTAACAAAAATTATGCTCAAATGTAAAGCGAAAGTATATATATCGTCAAATTACCTTTTCTTAAAATTAAAAAATAAAATAAAATCAAGGAATTCATAATTAACAATTTGCACATTCTATTAAAAGTTATCATTAGATTCAATACAAAGTATTTTCAAAGAATTAACAAAAATACTAAAACGAAATCATTAGTATTAAGCTTAGGTATGAATGTTTAACATTTATCTAATTGTGTTTATTCTTAACATTTATCTAATTGACCTTACATCATGATCTTTACGTTGCATCCAATGGACAATCTTTAGTACGGAGGATGTAGCAATTATGTCTCATTTTCAACACTTTATCTTGTTTACCTCTACTACTATACTTTTGAAAGTGTAATCAAATTGATCATGGTGCAAACAAATAAGAAAAATTTAAACAATAGTATTAGTAAATCTTCGGATAATTTCATGTGCACCACTTATGCATCACCTCACCTGGAAGCATCTGGTATCCCTATGACATTGTAATGACACCATCAAATAGGCCAACACACATACTCAAGCAGAAATGTCTTGAAAGAAAATAATTCAGTTGATTCCCAACCATCTATAGTGACATATCTTTGGTCATTGGAAGCATTTATATATATATATATATATATATATAGTTGATGGTTTATTAGCATTGAATCAATCTGCCAATGGTCTAACCATTAAAAATAGTCTTCAATATGACAATGACATCACAATAAAAAATACTAGAAGGTTAACAGTTTGCCAATAGTCTAACAATAAAAAATAGTCTTCAATCTCTAACAAATAAAACTGCATAGTCTTCAATCTCCATCCAATAAAGTTTCACCCTAACTCCAACCTATTTAGCGCTTTTGCCAAAATGGTGCTCTTCTTGGATAACATCAGAAGTACTTGTTGAAACCTGAAAACAATTGCAAAGAATAATTGTCACAGACTGTAACAAATTTATGTGCCTACAAGATTGATATATTATAGTGGAATGTAACAAATCTTACTTTATTTAGGCTTCCAAGTGATTCAACTTGTCTCGCCTCACAAGCTTTTTTTTGTAAGCCACGGGCATGTTTTTTAGCACGTATTGTTTGGCTTTGAGATTTTCCATTTTTCTTCTCTAATGCAGATTTCAATCTTCTCTTTGGACGCCCAACAGTAGGTTTGGTTTTAATCCTATATATGCTATCACCTTGTAAAACATCTGCAGTAACATTACCATGGACTTCTATGCAACTCTCCATATTATTCGAATGACATTTTTTCTAATCTCTTGCAAATCCCTCATTAATTTTTCAAAGCATTCTTTGGTATGTTTATAAATTATCTCATTCTTTGCTGCAAGTGTGGAAATTTCACGAGCATTGTGACACAAATGAGAGTAGCGTTTTCCTATCGACTCTTGAGCATTACCTTTAATATCAATGCCATGATAGTCCTTGATAGAACCAGCCCTTGCATCTTGCGTCCATCTTTTCAATACATATTGGACAGGAAGTCTTTTAACATTTTTATGTTCAAGAACTTTCAAAGCATGGGCACAAAGAATTCCTACAAAGCTGAACTTCTTGCAACTGCATTCCACCGTTGTAGTTGAGGCTTCATATTTAACTATGTGCTCTTGAATTCTTTGACTATATTTGACCTTGTATTCTGTGATAGTATCAGATTTATTAGCCTTGTAAATAGTACAATTAGCAATCTTCATATATTCATCTTGAAACATTTGAAAATTTTCTGGGGTGTACAACTCTACAACATGTCTTAACATCTCTACATTAGATTGTAAAATCAGTTTTGTTTGCCTCATTTTGAAATCTGCCTGTAGTTCTTGATGTCTCTTATCAACCAAAACTCTAGAGTAATGTCCTGAAAACCGCACAAAATCATGTTTTGGTTTCAAGTATTTCTTCAACACACTGTTTATTGATTCACTACGTTGGGTGCTTTTCATATCAGCAATGAACATATGTCGACCATATACCATAGCCCATTTTTCTTTCACATCAAATATGCTACATAACCGTCTATTATCAGTAAGACCATATTCCTTAAGCATATAATCCCATGAAACAAGCTATTGATCTTCATCTTCATACTCATACAAACAATCACTAAAATCATTTGCAAAATGCTTAGATGAATGAAATACATGATGTAGATTCTTAGCAGCATTCTGATAAATATGCCATACACACAAACGATGATTAGATTTAGGAAATACCTCTATTATTGCTTTAGCTATTGCAGCAGATTGATCTGTAAATATAGTTCTTGGCTGCTTTCCTGACATTGCATTTAAAAAAATTTCAAACAACCACTTAAATGACTTTATAGTCTCATCATAAAGTAAAGCTGCACCAAAGATAATTGATTGTTTGTGATGATTAACCCCAACGAATGGAGCAAAGGGACGATCATATCTATTTGTTCAATAAGTTGTGTCAAAACAAATAACATCTCCAAAGTGCCCGTAATCAACTATTGATCTAGCATCAGCCCAAAAAATGTTCATGATTTGACCATCATCATCAACTTGTATTTAATAAAAATAAGATGGATATGCCAATTGCATCTTATGAAAGTACTCCATCATAGTAGGTCCATCTCCTTTCCTCAAAGCCATCCTCCTCTCATTATGTACATGATTCTTATAATCAACATCCATAAACCCAAGATTTTCACGACCCCCAGCTTGCATGCTCAATAATTCAATGGTTTGTTTAATTGATATTCTAGACCTCTCTGCATCATTTGCAATGGCTTTTTGAGTAGATGAAATTTTTCTCTTTGATCTTAACATATGTTTCATTGGCGAAGGAGCAAACTAATGATTATGTTGGTCGTGAAAAGAAATTGCATGTAAGATACCATCCTTTTGAATATGACGGGTCATCTGTGCTAAACAACCTATTCGTGAAATTGGGTGACGATAAGATGCATTTTGGAGATGTTTGTCAACAACTTGTTCACCCTCTTTTGAGCAACTAAATTTTCTCCTTATAATTTTCCCCGCATTTCCTCACTTAACAAAATGTTTTTGTACACTAAAGCTGATTTGGTGAGCATATCCTTTATAAAATTTATATGCACTCTCATCACAATCAAATTTCATGCCAATTACTGGAGTATTTGATTTGTTTGGGCTTCCAAGAGTAAGTTCTACTTTAGTCTCCTCCTGTTGATCAATTATATAACCAATGAAATCATCTTCCAATACAATTTCTGGAACTTCTACAATTTCCTTGCTATGTCTACTTGGATTATCTGATTTATTTGGGCTTCCATGAGTAGGTTCTACTTGAGCCTCTTCTTGTCGATTAGCTATGCAACCATTCAATTCATTTTCTAATAAAATGGTTTGACTAGTATCCATCATCTGTAGTCAAGATACATATTCAAAATCAAATTAGAAAAAAGGAAAAAAATTTATAAAAAAATTTTAAAAAATTCCAATATTCAGGACCCATTAAAGAATACTCTCCATGAATTACTTACAAACACGAGAGTTTTAGAATCTATAAATCTAGAAGCTTATAAAGTTTACTCTCAGTTGCTTATACTTTTGAAAATCAAGTCAATATGAACAAGAACAACAATTTTTTTAGATGAATCAAAGATAAATTCAATACTAAAGAAAAATGAATACAATTTCTACAACTTAGCTAAATTTAGTATAAAAAAAACTACAACGAAACCATACTACAAGACAGCAAATAGTAAGGAGCCAGAAAAATTCAAATTTGCCACCTGTGAACAGCAAATATATGAGCTATTATTTTTTAATCTTATGAAAACTGACTTCTAAATGTACCCATAAGAAAATAGACAAGTTCTTTTGAGATGACAGAATAGAAAAAGGTTCAAAAAAATTTCTCCTTTTGTAGACTATGAAACAATACTTGTAAATAGAATATAGGATCTCTCCAACACCTTCTAGATTTGTTTCAATTCAAAAATAGAATAAAAAGGTAGAAAATAAAGTTTTAAAAATTTTGATTGTAGCGGCAATTGGCCGATTCTCTTCACACAGTTTGACCACTAGATATTCATAAAAGTCAGCAAAAATAGGAATTTTAAATCCCTGAAGCTCTGACAACAATTTCAAAGCTGAAAGCAACTTAGTCTTGTTTCTATGTCATTCCACAACAACTCGACAAGCAAAACTATCCAGGCAAACCCCATTTCCTATCACTCATACAACAATGACTTTGACAGTCTAAGACTTAAACCATTCTTGACCCAATTGAAGAAAGTGAGAGCTATGAATAGAATAAACACGATTCATTCAGAAAAAAATTAATAGAATGAAAAAAGTAAATTTAGTTATCTATGAATAAACAAAAGGAATCTAACCGGTGAAGCGGTGGAGACTGAGTGCGCCGGTGTTGGAGACAGAGGAGGATTGAGGTGGTTGGCAGGCCGTGGAGATAGAGGAAGATTGAGTTGGTTGGCCGGCGATGGAGACAGGAGGATTTGGGCTGGCCGGCCGGCGGTGGAGATGGGTGATCGGTTGGAGCTGGGTTATGGCCTTTTGGGTTACAGTTTAGAGAGAGAGAGAGTGAGAGATTATCTGTATATTTTTTAGGGTTTTTAGTTTTTATTTTTATTTTTTTTATTTTTAATAGGTGGTGTAGTTAACTAGGGTTAGTTGAGTTAAGTTTACTTAAATAATCATGTGCAATGCACATGCTTTTTTTTACACATGTTATTTTATTAGAACAGTTTATAACCTAAGGCTACAATTAGTTTTGTAGCTGAACTTTATCCATAAAATAAATAAGCATTTTATATTTTGCACAGATTCAGGGAAATTTTGATTTGTACATCATGCACCATGTATGCCAAGAAAACCATGGCTGATCTCTACGTTTCCAAATTTTTATTTTTGATTACAAATTATTGAGTAGGCAATAGCACTTTATGGTCACCACTAATTTTGGAAGTTCAAGTATTTGATTTGCCACTGCAATTCAAATAATCCCATGAGGCTCACCTAAATTAAGAATTGATTTTCAGAACTCAGTTGCTTTCTTAGCAAAGATTCTCAGTACACAATAGAACCAAGAACGTCCAAGTTCGACATATATAATAGCTAATCGGCAAGCTATTTAGCCTTATTAATTGCATAAATTGAGAGGAGAAGCATTTTAAAGAGAAACCTTTTCTTTTAGCTATTATCCTTGTTCCTATGCTAGTAAAGAAACACTTGAAACACAATTTTTTTTGTTGCTTGTTAAGATGATAAGTTGTAATTATAAAAATAGTCACCAAAATATGACTTTTATAATATAAAAATTTTGAAAAAAAAAAGGTCAAAGGGAAATGAAAATTCGTGTCCATAATTACGTTGTATGTTGTTATTTGGATGGTCATAAAATGGTGTGACCTTAAATTGAGATAAATTTATGTTAACGGGTGTCCTAATACACCGATTAAGGAGGCTTCAAAAGGTTCTCACCTACATTTGAAAAATAGCAAAAACTAATAAAAACAAAGACTCAATTGTGTTATAAAATTCAGTCTTATTGGGTGACCCTTCTATCTTTTTTGTTCATTAATTTTATTTTTATTTTTTAAAAAGACCTATTAACAGAAGTGACCATCAACTAATGTACTGTGAGCTTATGTGTTTACAGAAGTGACTGTCAGTATTAGTGTTTACCACCAACTAATGTACTGTCAGCTTATTTACTTTTCTTTTCTTTTTTTGCGAGATAATAAGAGACTATCAAATAAAAGGTGTAACATGCTCACCATGTTTTCTATCAAGGTCTCCAATGCTTAAAGGTACTTCTTTTTAGAATGTGATTCATTTAACTAGGCCCTGGTCAAGTCTTAATTGTTAGTAATACTGTGATTACAATTCCCTTAGAATGTTTTCTTAAAAAAAAATGGGACTATTTATGACTCATTGATACATCATTCAATTTCTCATTACCCATTTTACTTCTTCACTCTCTTGGAGTAACAAGAAGAATTTTTCTTTAATTGGTTTATCTATACTACTATTTAAGACGCTTTCTATATTTGGACTGGACATTTTTTTAATTCTAAAATAACCTCACAGCCTACGTTTAAGTAGGGGCAAGCTTGAGGATAACTCTGTAAAAATATATCTCTAACTTTCACCTAAAACATTTTTTACAAAATATGATCACTCTCCCACTAACCTATTTCTTGAAAGCAACTATATGTTTACTGTTTTTTATTTTAAATAGACAAACAAGTTAAACAAAGAAAAAGTTAAGCAATACCATGTCACTGTTGTTTTTTTTTTTTTTTCCTTTAAAAAAAATCATCCTCCGTTTATCTTCCTATCAAATTTTTTTTTTTTTAAGTCTCAAGTTTATCCCAAAAAAAAAATGAAATAGATATATACACATTTGATTACAATTTAAACTACAAATTATAATAAATGTAAATTATTAGTTTTTACCAAAAAATAGAAGTGCTCAGAGACTAGTTACAACTAAAACAAGACTTTCATTCAGCTAGTAAGAAGTGTTCTACCGCAACCATTCCATGTATCCTAGGCAAGTTCAGCAATATATTGGAAGAAAATTAGGAGAGTTTTATAGTCTGCTACTGGCAAGAAGAAGAAGTATTGTTCTTAGTCTTGAAGAAGATCTTAATACTACACTTAGAAGATCTAAAAATTGGAGATGGGAAAAGCACTTCTTTGTGGTATGATATTTGACACCCTTCAAATTTTGTGTCTTGATTCAAAGAAGATTCTTGCATGATGCTCCAACTAGTTAGTTGCCACAATCATCAAACTAATTTGGAGTTATCCCGGTGGTGGCTTTTTTGAGTTTGCATCTTTTTCTCTTTTTTTTTGTGCTGAATGGAAAATTTTTATTAAGAAGAGAGTTGAGAAACAACACCAACATCTTCCAAAATTACATCCAAAAGATTCGGAGGAGCTGAGCTTGGGCCAAAGAAACCAAAAATGCTATTCAGCAAAGACCAGTGGGCCAATACATGGGCAGCCCTGTTAGAAACTCTAGGGACCCAATCAACAGAGATAGGTCTATTTATAATTACAATTCACTAAACTTTTGATCTCAGCTATAATGCTTACAATTCTCCAAGGAACAATGACACATGAAGATAGCCCTAGAAGGCTTGAATACAGGTTTTGCAATCACCCTCTATGCATACCATGGCCGGGTTGCAATGTGTAGCCATGAAAACTGCATTTTCAAATCGCCTCTACTTCTGCTTGGACATTGCAATTTACAGCTTGAGTAAGGTCCAACTCAACTATATACATTGTTTTGATAATGGTGGTCATGGCTAAAAGTTGTATTTATAAATCTTCTACTAGGATAATGCAAATGCAATCAGTCAGTCAGAATGTTATCAATTAAAGGGTAAAGCATTATTTCTTCATTTCCTTTAAAAATATCATAGATTCTAGTATGTTTGAAACGAAAGAAGACAGAGACAAGAGGAGAGTGAAGAATGGCCAGAATATACTAATCTGGAATTACGCTTAAAATATTAAGTGCAGATTTGTAGGTATAAACCCTAGTAAGCATCAAAAGTTATGCATTTGGTGTCATACAATCTGAAATTTTCCCTGTAGAAACTGGATTCCTCTATTGTTTGTTTAATGTGCTTTTGGTGGTGATTAGAGTGCCTTCAAATGCAGATTTTTACTGAAATTTTATTTGTTTATTTGCTGAAAGTTTATTAAAAAATAATTATACTCGGAAAAAGTGAGACATTAAAAAGTTATTCATGAACAAATAAATTGAAATGTTACTTTCAAAAAAGAAAAAAGAAAAAAAAGAAAGTGGTGATGTTAAACAAAGTTTATTTGCTGCTTAATACCCCACAAGTAGAATTCACACAGCATCAGTTGAATCAATAGTTCACATCATCCTCTCTTTTTTTCTTCTTTTTTCTTCTTTTTATGTAAAGTACCAGCCAGCCATTTAGATTCTTAATATGATTATCAAGCATCTACTAATGGCCAATTTGCTAATCAAAGTTTTTCTGCTATGCCATGAATTGGAAGAGCAAGCACCCAACTGCAAAGTGCAAAGTTTATTGAAGGCCCCACATTCAGCAAGGATGGTTGGTTGAAACTTGAATATGCTTATTTTGTAAAAATACCGCTGCTAAGGGCCTGAAATTGTATTGGTTATTTATATATGGCTAGTTTTAGAGCACTTGTAGCAGTGGAGCTAAATAGCTATATAGTTATTTTAGCTCCACCAAAACACAAAAAATCCCCTTATAGCAGTGAAGGTATAGCAAAAAATTTTAGCTTAATTGCTACAGTGCTCATGTATCAATACATGAGCACTGTAGCTTAAAACTAAAAAAAAAATTTATTCAACTCCCGATTAAAATAATATTGGCTGATTATTTGTTTCCATTCTTTTATTCACGCCTCTCTCTCTCTCTCTCTCTCAGTCACTCTCATCTCTTCTCCACCAAAGCTCTCAACTCTCTCAAGCTCACCGCCGTCGAGACCCACCAGCTGAGACCCACCAAGCTCTCAAACGCCGAGACCCACCACCGATCAACCCTCTCAGCCTCAGACCCACGCTGTCCCAAGCTCTCAAACTCTCTCAATGTCACCGACCCACTCTCTCAAACTCTCACCTCTGTTTCACCGCCATCCTAAGCCGCCGGTCAGCTCAGATACCCACCACCTCACCACCACACACACCCCAACAATCACTAAAAAAAAAAAAATCAGCAACCTCTCCAACACCATACACATACCTCCACCACCTCCAACACACAAAAACCCATAAATCCACCACCACTAAACCCATAAATCCACCATGAACCACCACCAACAACAACCAAAACAACCCCAAAACCCATTAAATCCACACCACTATCAACACAACCAAAACCAAAACCAACACCATCAACCTACTACCACCAATCACCAAATCCATCTCAAAAATAGAAGGGGGAAAAAAAAACCACCGATGAGCAAACCCACCACCACTACCGATCTACATGGACCTAGACCCCTTCCACAGACCAAATCCACGGACCCAAACACACGAACCCAAACCACAGAAAGAGCTAGAGAATTTATGGAATCAAGTAGAAAAAGAAAAAAAAAAGAAAAAAAAGAAAAAGAAAAGAGAGAGTAGAAAATGAGAGAGTTGCAAAAAGAAAGAATGAGGGAGGTTTTGGAGAAAGGGGAAAGTAAAGAAAAAAAAAATAGTGGATGGAATCCTATGCTACGTGTGTGGTGGACAAAATGCAAGAAAAAAAAAAAAGAAACGTATGGATGAAAGAAAGGCAAAGAGTAAGAAATGACAATTTAAAAATATTTTCACAATAAATTTTAAGTAATTAGCTAATATTGGTGAGTAAAAATATAATTTTAATGGCGAGATCAAATTAGAATTAGTAACAATTTTCCATATAAGATTTTGTTATGATTCTCGTGAAAGTACTGCAAAAAATATTGTGGATGTAACATTTTTTTTTGAAAAATTTAATTGTTGAGAATGAATAGAAGAAGAAGGAAATATAAAGATTGTTGTGGCGGCGGCGATGGTAGCAATTGCGGTGGCGACGGCGGCGGCGGTAGTGGCAGCAGTTGCAGTTGCGGTTGCGGGTGGTTGTGATTGTTGTTTATTGTAGTAGATATATTATTTTATTGTATTAGATATATTATTTTATTGTGATGTTTATATTATTTTATTGTGTTGAAAGCTAAAATAGATTCACTGCTGCAACATGTTTTGTAAAGTGAGTAGGTAAAATAGATAAAGTAACTTTTTGTGGAGCAAAAAAGCTAAATTTTTAACTCCACTGCTGTGGAAGCTCTTACTATTTGGAGTCATAATTTGCCATTTCAGTTTTTACTCAATGGTAAATACAATAAATCAAGTACAAATTCATAGATTTGAATCAAAATGACTAAGAAACCCCAATAAAAAAAATGATGAAGGTTTCATTTTCAGTAGCCATGCCACAAATCAAGCTAAAGACAATTTCAGTCAAAGCACCAAGAATACATTTGTGGATTCAAAATCGAATTGTATATATTGATGCCTAACCTTACTAGCATATCAGAAATATAAAAAACAATACTATATAATCCAAAGATTAACAAGATTTTAGTACCTAAGGTTTGGATCAACAAGTATTACCTTTTAGGCAAAACTCGTTTGTGAGACAGACTTCTAATCCCCAACAATATGAACACAATAGAATTCATCCAGGAGCGTGAAAATTCAGCTTAAAATGGAAATTTTCAAATTGAAGTTCTGGCTCTAACTTCATCTTGATGTTTGATGTCCTGTAAATTTTTTCGCTCTATGTTTGCAGGGATCATGAAGTGGAACAAGAAATTCAATAGATGCTCACACTCCTATACCTAACTAGTTTGCATGCCTAGTAGATTGCTTAGGTTCAAATCCTGCATGTTAAACCTAAACCAAAAAACAAAAGAGTAATACTACAAACACAATATCTTTTACAACGGCTGACTTAGTAAGTTGTTATTGATTCTCATACCGATCCACCACTAACACCATTTTAGTGTCTACCATTATTAACTTGCCGCCTTAACAGTTGTGGAAATGTTACGACTAGAATTATTAAAAACAAAAACAAACCAGCACCAACTCACTAAACACCTCACCAAATTTTATTTGCCTTATTTATTATACAATAAGAGGAGTTCAACCTACAATGCCAGACTAAAAAGAAAAACCTACAACTAAAATTTATATCTTGAAAATAAATGATACATAATCAAAGAAATTGTACAGAGACAAATCAAATTGAACATCTACTGCAGCCACTAGCTATGTGAAAGGGCTAACCTCTTTGATTCAATTTCCCTCACACTTTGAACTATGTCATCAATGTTTCTAGATAGGTGATGCGAATGGTCCTCCATATCTCTTAGAACCATATCAAGTTGTTCTTGAAAAGCTGCAGATCGCTTTCGCTCTCGCTGTAACTCAGCAGTCAATTCTCGAATTTTTACATCTTTCTCATCCTGAAGAAAGATCAACAACACTAAAAACATATTGATAGTAAAATGTAAAGAAGCTTTTTTCCAACAAAAATATAATGTATTTTTTATGGCTCGAAAAATCAAATTATCAAATCAAAGAAATCATAACAATTAAGGTACCCATTTCAAGGTCAGAATTCATTTGCTGGAGGAGAGAGAGAGAGCGATGGAAACAACATTAATATTTTTGTTCTTCAATTATCTATTAGGAAAAATTATCAGGAAAAATATCCAACATAATTGTCAAGGACAACAATTTTTATGATGATAGTGGATTAAAAGATTCAAAGCACTAACATTTTCCTACGTGTAAGGGGACTTGGAAAAGATAATGCCACTGATTTTCCTGCTCTTCTATTCATATAGTGGAAGGGCTAAATGATTGACTGCTATAAAAAAATCACGTCATTGTTCAAGTGTCATCTAGTGAATTAGAGAAGCCAGGGTCTGCAGGACTTCGCTAACCTTTTTCACAAAACAAATTAATATCTCAAGACTGAGCTATGGCTTTTCCAAGCTTTCATATCTACAAATTTGAATTTATTGACTTCCAGCCATTCTCAGTGTTGTTAAAAGTTCCAGGTGCATTTAAATGCAATGCCTCCTAAAGCCTAGACAGAAAATGCAAAGCGCAGGTGCATGCCTCATTCAAATAAAGTGTACATTTTTAAAAATATAATCTAAAGTCTAGAGAAATATTCATAACATTTAATTTTAAAGATAAAATAGCAATATATTTTGGGTAATAATACAAAAAAAATACTTGAGGTTTGCCAGTAAATCACTTTAAAGAGTTATCTGCTATCCAACAACCTTTTATTTTCTTCTAAATCTTATCCTGTAGGTTTTGATATATATAATAAGAAATATTTATTGTTTGTAATTAGCACAACCTAAGAATAGTTATGATCCAACGGTTAATTGTAATTGATTCATATACTTTGAAAGTTTGAACTTTCCCAGTGCACCTTACGTGCTTCATTCAGGTAACAAAAGTGCTTCACTCCTAGAGCTTCACCCTCTGCACACTTGCACCAAGGCGCTTCTAATAACATTGACCAATATTACAGGAATATATGCCTTCTTTTCTTCAAGCATCTAGAACTTTGAGCATCTTATTCAGTAGATGACTAATTAATACTCATTCAAAGATATCATTATCTTTTATAGAAATCTAAACATAAACAGCATTAATACTGCTTCAAAAAGGCCTTCGTTAAAGAAAATAATAGTTTGTTAATCAGAAAATTTTTCATTTTAACAATGTTAAAGATTTCAAGATGTACAGAAACAAGAAAAAAAAAGGCCTCAAATGAAGATGATTTATGAACAAAAGAGGTTCTGTAGTGCGGACACCAAATTTGTGCTTTTTTGAAATTTGAATGATTTTGATTTTGATTTTTTATTTTTTTTTATTGAGGATTTCATGGAATTGTATTCATGGCACAATTATAACGTTCCTTGTTGATGTAAGCTTGAAAACCCTATTAAAAGAGGTTCCAGTAAATGTTTGGGATGTTGAATTTTGAATGATTCAATGGATAAAAAATACTCAGTTGAGTTTCCTCTATAGCTTGGTGGTGATTCCAAGCAGTCCTAGGTAGTTGAAACCTAGAGTTTGTGCCCACTTCCCTTGTTTAACTTTATTTTCTATTTGTGTATCTACCTGTGCTGCATCAAATTTAGTATCAGAGCAAACCTCAATCTATCATAATCTTGCTTTTCCACACCAATATCCAAGATAGCATCACCAACACCAACAATATTAACCAATTTGCATCCATACCCACAAACCTGAAATTACCCAATCTGCCCAAATCCAACCACCCACAGTGATCAAAACACCACAAAATCTCACCCCACAGTCAGCCAACACCTAAAACTATGACCCAAATTGCACAAAAATCCACAGTTATCACCTTGCTCCAACCCATCACTAGAGCTCAACCTCCACCAAGAACCCATCCTGCCACCATCTAGAAAATCCATAGCCCAAGCCCCCGCCACGAGCCCCACCATTGCCATCAAATCCATCATTCCCCTGTTGGCTCTTGGAAACCTCCATTTGCCACTCATTAACTTCAACCTCGTAGCCAAGAGTGACCCATAAATAAATAAATAAAAGACAAGCATGATTCGTACCCAAAGGCCCAATGTTCACAAGCCTTCAAATCAACTCATTTGAAAGGTAAACAACACTCAAGCCCAGCCCAAATCAATCCCTCAATCAACCTGACACATTAAATGCCCAACCCATTACCCTAACCTAACCCATTTTTAAAAGAAGAAGAAGAAGAAAAAGAAATAAAACCCAACCCATTACTTATGGGTAAGCCTGCGCCCTCTTTAACTCCACCCAATGACCTTGCGGTTGGATGGAGGGTTGCTCAACACTAATTGACACTAGAGTACTACCTATAGCTATACTCGAAAAGACCAAGTCTCTCCCACCTAGGGGAATTGATGCGGGTACTAGACATTATGCTGATTTGAACCAAATTTTCTCTCATTTATACTCCAAACATAAGCAGTATATTGACAATGCAACATCTCTCCACAACTTTTTACCTTAACAAAAAGTGAAAATTTATTTTTTTAGAGAACAACTACCATTAACATATCCTTCTATGTCACAAGTAGCATCATCCAATAACAAAGATACATGACAAGGGTTTGACACTTCTCAAAGCAATCAAAAGCACAGAAAGGATAACCTTTCTAAGCACATATAATCAAACAAATTCATCTTATTGACCTTATTATCTACCAACATAATTGCATCTTGTAACTAAACTAATTTGCCAACAAGTAAAAACTTCAAATCATATAAACCTAACATCAGGTTCTATTGCATGACTACAGGACATACATTATTTACGCATTCTATGAGGGAAATATCACGAAAGCATCAGAATAACTGTTAGAAGGAAGATCATAACATTTTTTAACTATTGGAAATAGGGAAATATTAGTAAGCTAGCAGGATTTTTTTTACGAAGGAGAAACTTTAACAACATTTTTTTTTTTTTTGATAATTCAATACTTACAACGGAGGAGGGGGGATTTGAACCATGGATGTCATGGACACACCAAGAGGTGCCAACTAGTTGAGCTACAACGCTTTTGGTTAACAACATAAACTAGAATAAAATTTAACCTTATTAAGAACTAAAAAATTTGGTACTCAATTAACATAAAGCTACCCCCATGTTCTGTTAGATATCCAACTTATAACTGCTTGAAATTTTCAATGATGCTACTGTAACAGTATAAGAATATAATGGTTTAAAACCACATTATACTAGTAGATAATGCAATTTTTATAAAAGAAAAGAACATATTGGCAACTATTTGTATAGAAATTGAGCACTCACGGGTGTTTGCGATAGAAGCACACTTCGTCTACCATTAGCGGGTGTAACTACCAATGGATGATTATGCTCCTTTACAAATCTTGTAACAACCCATTTCCCAGTTTTCTCTTTCTTCACCACTATCATTGCCTTACAACCTTCCCTTGTGATCGCCCGAGGTTTCCTATTTTCACTTCTTTTGGGCCTCAATTTACGAAAACCCTCTTTATTACACACAAGTCGACGCCAAACAACTTTCCCATCACGCATTGATCTCCGAAATGCATCAACGCGCATGATGAACCCCATGCGAGTGGCGTATGCATCATAGAACACCTTGGCAGCCTCCTCAGATTCAAAATCCATACCCACATACGGCTCCATATCTGAACTCCCTTCAGTTGAAACCAAATCCTTCCCATTAGAACTCTCTATCAAATCCCCATCCTCACCCGAAGAATGGTGTTCATCCACTGCCAGAAAACCATTTTGCACCCCTCATAACAACCAATCTCAAAAAAAAATGTAAAATAAAACAAAATAAAATCACGTCAAGGCCATCCCCACTCAACAACAAGTTCATCTATTCAAAAATCAATGACATACAAACAGATACCCAAGATAAATGTCTACAAAATCTCATTTAACCAGATTTTGGATGATGGGTACAAAAATTTACAGCATATCTATGAAGCTAACACAAAAACCAGTATTGACCCACATAATATAACAAACTAAAACTAGGATTACAAATGAGTAAAAACAAAACAAAACAAATTCAACAACAAGCTCTTCTATTTAAAAACAAATGTTATACAAACAAGTGACTACAGAAACTCAATTAAGCAGATTTTGGATAATGGGTATTACGATTTTATAGCATATCTATGAAGCTAACCCAAAAACCAGTAGTAACCCACATAATATGATATCAAATTAAAACTGGGTTTGACATTGAAAACTATTTTCCGGACTTAGAATTTCATTTCCCAAAATTTCGGGCAGGCAAACAGAAACAACTAAGTTTGCCAAATCTTCAAAATATATATATCAAATTGAAATGACATGCGAAAGAGAAATAAAAGAAGAGTGAGTGATTCTTACTTGAATCAGAGATCTAAAGCCCAAAAGCAACAGCAAGAGAGGAAGATTCTTCGGAACGCAGAGTTCAGTTCAGAATTCAGTGTGTGTGGTCTACTACTCTTATGTCCTGCCACGTCAGCATCCGTTTTGGTTTGCTTGCTTATTTATTTTTATTTTTTAATAGAGCGTATTAATTTCTTGAAATAGGTTTGTTTGCTTATTATGTTATAGTTTAATAGCCTTAATTAGTTGAAATCTTTAGTCAAAAATTTATTTGAAAATGGAAATCTTGAACCTTTTTTTTTTCTTTTCTTTCTTTAATAGGATATGTAAGCTTAATTAGTAAGTTGTAAGTTTGTTTTGATATTGTCTTAAAGGAGTTTAAGTTTATTCATAACTCTTAAACTAGGGGTGTTCATTGGTGAGGTTGAGTTAGTTTTAAACTTGATCTGGCACTTGACATGATTACCTTTGTGAAGGATGAGATCTGCCGTCAATCGAATGGATCAGTTTGGTCAGATTTTCAAGTGGGCAACCTAAGACTCAATCTATTTGAGGTTATTTCGAACTATTGAACTCATTCTTTTTCTATCCACTTTTGGAGTAAAGATTAAATTTATTTGACTAAAGTTTGCCCCACTCTTAAGGTAATTAAGTGAGATTCTCCCTTCTTGAACCAAGTGTTCGTTAATATCAAATTATATGTTGTTGCAAAAGATGAGAATTACGGTAAATTAATGATCAACATAAAATTTAGTCCATCTATTATAAATGGATCAATACAAATATTCTAACCTTTCTTATAATAGAAGTTATTTTCTTTGAATTTTTGGTTTGCCTAAAAGTAGCACAGAATAAAATAACTTAGCCTCCAATAATCTTATATTGTGTTATGCACTTAGACACTGTTGACATAACTATAGCAACTTAGTCTCGAATATCTTAATTTCATGTTCTATACTTAATCACAATCCTTGAATCTAAATTATGTTTTCATTCCTTGGCTTTAAGTCTTTTATTTTTAGATATTACCAAACCCATTGACCTTAATCACAAAATGAAATAGCATCATTCTTCTACACCAGCTCGAGGCAAGGATGGGATGTAGCCTTAAAGCAAGAATTTTGCATTGAACACAAAGATTGAGCATCCTAAGCCACCCTTTTGCAATTTCAATTTTTCCATCCAAGTTAGCTTAAGTAACAGGCCAACAACAAACCACTGTTTTTAGACCTGGACTGGACCAGGAGGTCGAACTGTGAAAATCAGGAATCGGGATGAAAATCGATTTTTTAAGCATAAAGAACCAGATTTTTTGTTAATTCTGTGAACCCCTAAACCGGGGTTGGCGCACAAACCAGTGGCAAGAACTGTGCGGTCCAACCCCTTAGCAATTTTTTTTTTATTTATAAAAACAATTTAACACAATTTTATTCTACTTAATTAAATTATCCATCTCTTATAAGGAATAAAAAAATTATAATTAAAATCCTTCAAAGATATTCAACTTTACTTCAAAAATTAATCACAAATTTAATGTTTTCATGATTATTATTTTATTTTATTAACTTTCTTATTTAATTATTAAATATATGATTGAAAATCATTAAATTTTTCTTACATATATAGATATATTAGTCAATTTTACTAGTTTTATAAATTTAATATCTATATTTAAGATTTAATTAATATTAAATTAATTATGACATCATCACAGTTCAACCTCAGTTTGACCTCAAAAATTTTAAACCTCTTATTTTTACGGTTCAATGAACGATTTGAACTTCAAAACCATGCAACAAACTCTAGTGAGCTCACCTTGGTCGCTACATTACTACCATATGGATTAGCCACTGTCTCTCGTCATTTTAACCTTCGTGAGGAAAACTAGATTACTGGGTAGATCCTATCAGTCCAATGCTAACAAAATCAAAAGGCCCAGCCCAAGTGTGTCCAGTTTGATTTGATAAAAGACATTTCACATTTTGCCAAACTCAGTTCCTATAGATCAAACAACTCACTTGGAGGAATGCAGATCGTGGTCCCTACACATGGCCTAGCTATTGGCATGGACCATGGAGGCTGTACACTTCGGGCCTTTAAATTAAAAAAATTCACTTAAATACCAACAGAGCACTCTCACTTAAAAAGCAGTGCTTACAAATAAATAAATATATATATATATTAACAAAAGATCTCTTGTTTTAATTATATAAAATTCAAAAAATATTTAATATAATAATGTTTTAATTATAGGTGTCCCTTGTTTTATTTAATAAAATAAAATAATCTTGTTTTTAAACAATGGACTTTGAGATAATTCATCCTTCTAGTAAGAAATGCGTTTGTGCTAAAACTGTAAAATTGAAAACGATACTAGATCAAATTCTTGTTTTATTCAATATTGAACCTAACCTAGTATGATTATCTGGTTCATACAATTGTACATAAAACTCAAAATCAAAACAATTTTAGTTCATACAAATCTCTCTCTCTCTCTCTCTCTCTCACCTAGGTCACCAAAAAAAATGATAATATATTTTAGTCCACATAACTATTTAAGTTTTGAAGTTAACACTTAATCTAGAGTTTTGCATATAAAATAAAATCACTTATGGTATTTGTTTTATATTAAAACAATATGTATATATGTTGGTATATAAGCAACTCACTATTTGTACGTTTTCATAAATGTTTAATGTGTTACCCATGAAATAACACTAGGGGTTAAGTGTTAGGCTTCGAACTTTAGAGAGATTCCACATAAGGAATTTGTGCATTTTGATTAGTAATTGTGTGGTTTCTTTTTGTCAAGATCCATTAAGTTTGAGCTATTAAAGTACCCCAAAACTATAATTTTTAGTAAATATAAAAATTAAAAAAGCAAAATTCTATCATTTTAGGGTATTCAACTTTTTATAGTTGACGAATATTAATTGGTAAAAGGATCACATTGTTAATGATTTTAAACAGACTTGGTAAGCAGGTCAGGTTAGATAAGTTCGAGTTTGATCTAGTTGAGTATAATTTTGAAACATATCAAACTAAATTGGGTTGCAAAATCTGTGACTCTTACTTGCTCTTTGTTGGGTTAGGTCAATTTGGTATGACCAACACCTTCTTTGAAAGAGGAATTGTGGAGGGTAAAGGCTATTGAATAAACGTTTGGGTTTTGGGCCTGATCGGTTGGTACCAGTTTATTTTTATCAAGGGGCCTCTAGGCCCACAAGTCAATCTACGCTGCAGAGGACCGAGGAGTTATCCGAGGAGGAATGTCTCCTTGGAAAATCTTGGCAATGACCTTGGGACTTGCTAAAGGAATTAGAAGCAAGATTCTGAAAAAAACTGATGGGTAAGAGGGTAATCCAAGCACTCTTTAGAAGTAAGGATGTGTGAGAAATATATGAGGAAAAAGCTGCTACCACCACATTAAAGACCCTGTATCTACCTCCCTGACCGCATTAATGGGGAAATGACCTTTGAACAGTACAGTTCAGCCTTTTTGCTATTGTTTAAAAATTTCAAGAAGCTGGTGGATGGGACAAGTATCTAAGGGGAAGATTTGTATGACACGTGGAGGAATCAATAAAGAAGAAGTATATAAGGAAATAAGAGAAAAAAGAGAGGGGGATCTGCACTTTCTGCTAAAAAAATAGGAACTAAGAATTGTAAACTTTGGGATAGAAAGAGAGTATTTATACAACTCATCATCGGCTTACGTCTGAGGAGGTCTCTTTATCATATTTGTTCATCATTTGCACAATTTGCGGCATTCTAGCCTGTTAACCAAACTTCCAACATCTCGAATCTAGATTTCAAACTCATTCTCTACAAATTTTATTGTATAAGGCTCATTGGGCTTGAACCCAATACTTGTTTTTGGGTCTGGGTACAATTGTGCACTTACAGGAATTTAAAAAAAAAAAAAAAGAACTTAAGTATATTATTTTGTCTTCCTTTCAATAAAATAAGAGAATAAAAAAAAAAACACTTAAAAATAAAATTTAAATAGTACCTAAATTCTTATGTTTTAGGGTCTAAGATTCACTAGTTTAATAATTTCACAAAAGAAAAAAAAAAACGGATGTCTTAAACCAAATATAAACCTCAAGTGCAATTGTCATTTGTTAAGCATGAAATAAATTTAAATCATCTACAAAAAATAATCAAATATATAAAGCATTAAGAATAAAACATATCATGATAGGCAACAAAAAGTAATTAATTAATATGGAAATCTATAAATAAACTTATGAAAACTACTTAATCTACTCAATGTTAATATTAGATCCAGAGCTCTAAATATTAATATTTAGGGATTGCACCTCAAGTTGTGAGCAATTGTGTTAGGATTTTAAGTATAGAAATTTTATATAAAGTTTAGTATACAATGAAAATGGGTTAACAATAAAGAAATAAAATTTTAGATTCTATAACTCTGGTTTTTCTGCGATGGATTAAATATTACTTTCAAATCCATATAATTAACTTCCAGTGAGATCAAAGCTGGGATAAACAAATTCAAACAAGCAGGTGAATATCAATGTCAAACATGCAAATACAATAACCAAATAATCTAGTAATAACGATAAGCCAACAACCTAGGGTAAAAAATACAAACACAAAATTATGACATTATGTGAAGAAATACTATAGGAAGTAATTGCCAAATTCATCAATTGCTGATTAAAAAAGATAGCACATAGCATATAATTTGATACCATAAATAAAACTACCAAAATGTTTTTAGCCTAAATCCCGAATATGTAATAACCAATTCAGCCTTATTAATTGAGGTTTTTTTTTTTAATAATTTATGAAAACATTATTGTTAAGGTTGCCAACTACTAAACGCAATCACTATATCCTTCAATCACTAACCAGACTGAAGGTCTAAAGAGAGAAGATTAGCCATGGTAAGGATTTTGTATGAAAAAATTATTGTAAAAGTTGTCAACTACTAAATGCAATGAGAGCTAATAGGTGACAGTTTTGATGAAATAAATAGATCATATACTATCACCTTCAATTACTAAGCAAGACTAAATATCTAAAGAGAGAAGATGAGACATGGATAGGGTTTTTATATGGAAAAATTACAATCAAGATTGCCAACCACGAAATGCAACAGGAGATCTTAAGTGATTGTTTAGACGAAAGAAAGTCAAAGCGTACACTATCTCCTTCAATTACTAGGCAAGACTAAATCTCTTTAAAGAGAAGATGAGTGATTGATAGGGTTTTTGTGTGTGTCTGTGTGTGTGTATATATATATATTAAATCAATAATGTCAACAGCAAAATACAATTGGAGATTTTAGGTGACTATTCTGATAAATAAAAAAATCAAAGCATACACTATCTCCTTCAATTTTTAAGTAAGAATGAAGGTCTAAAAAGAGAGGATAAGTCATGAATCAAGATGGAAATAGCAAGTTTATTATCTTTATGAAAAAAAAAGAAAAAAGATTAACCTTACTCTATCCGTCATTTTAGTATCCTAATATGAATTGACATGTTTTTCACATATTCAAACATACACGCATTTGTTCCTTTTATTTATTTATTTATTTTTGGTTCAAATCCATTTTTTGAGGCTATTTTTATTTCTGTATTTTCACTCAATAGATTAAAATAACAGCAACCTAAAATTTATAGAGATCAACAAAAAAAAAAAATTTATTATTATTTTTTTAAAGAAGCAAATCAAGAATCCAATTACAAAGCCCACATGACTATGAGCCAAGCACCCAAGTTCTCCTTTGCCAAAGGGTCTCTCTCTCTCTCTCTCTCTTTCTCTGCGTCACATGACACCCAAAACTCCTTTCCACGTTTTTTCTCAAAACCCAAACACACTCTCCTTTCTATAATCTATTGCTTCAGTTTTTGAAACCCAATTTCTCAATTCTCCATAGTCCATGAAAGCCAAACCTCACTTCTCCCACTCCGTACCATCGCACACACATACAGTAAGTCTTTTTCTTTTTCTTTTTTTTCCCTTTTTATTTTTCTTTTTAGTTCTTTTTTATATCTCTGTAATTATGAGCTAATTTTGTCTGCTCTGTTTGGTTGATGAGAAAATGTGTGGGAATTTGATATATGCATTTCTTTTTAATTTGTTGAAACTTTGTTCAGACTTTCCGAAAAATCAACATGTTGAAAACTGTACTATTTGATTATTGTTTATGTTTTTTTTTTTTTGGTTGAAAAAACAATACAAAGTATGAGAATGGGCCCATTTTGTCTTATTCTATTTGTATTAATTTTTGTGGGTTTTTTTAATTCTGATAAGGTAGGGAAAGCTTGTTATGATCACTTCAGTGAACTCTTTTTTGCTAATTATGTTTCTTTACACCTTGAATTATTATTAGTATTTTCATACCCAATAAAAAATTTTGATTTTTTTTAGTGAGTATAGTAATTTTTTAGGGAAAAACTTATAGGTTTAGTTGCTTAGATACTATTCAACCATATGGTTTGTATTGACCAATGTAGTAAAAGTAATGTTAAATTTCCCAAGTACAATTAAATCAAATCGTGTGATTCATTGGTCAATGCAACAAACGAGTAATGTTAAAGACACATCAGTTGGGTTGACAAGTTTTTACTAGTTCTCGTTTGAACTCACCACTGACATCGCCTTTTTACTTACTAATAGTAATTTGCCACCTTGACAATTGTGAAATATTTGTGGCTCTGGACTTATTGGCAACCATATGGTTGAATCTAATTGGAGAACCTCAGGTATAGTATGTAGGTTTTGAACGTGCAACTTCACTTTCTATCTATTCTAGTAGGAGGAAGAAGTGCAGTTTGAGATGGATTTGAGAGAGTCTCCATTTAGTTATATGTAATTAAAAGTATGATGATTTCTTTCCCACCAAATCATCAGCATAATCCAAATGAGAACTGCCCTCCAAATCATGCCACTCTTGTGACGAACAAAATCCCTTTCCACCCCGAGTTAAGGAAAAAAAAAAACTCCTTAGCAATGTAACAAAAGTAATTTAAACTGATCTCTAAAAACAATTAATCATGACCCCCAATTTATCTTAGAAATACATTGAAATGATAAACCAGAAAGACTCAATTACCTGTAGATAACTTGAGCTGTGGTGCCTATATGCTTAGCCTATTACTTTAGTTTATGTCTTGTCAATTAAATCTAGAGTCTAACTGTGTTTATACCACAAGAGTTTCCTTTAGAAAAAAATTTGCATTCTAACACACAATGACTCAGATTACTCATGAAATTACCAAAAATTTGGGGGGGGGGGGGGGTGGGGAATTTATAAATGCCTAAGTTATCACCAAGGCATTCATGGTCCTTGAATTGTGAACTCAGGTGGGTCCAAGTGGGGTAGTTATTTTTTTTGGGTAAGTTTACACACGCACCTAGTGGACTCTGAGCCCAGAGCCTTGCCCTCCACCCTTGAGCTATAGCTCATTGGCAATATGTTGTAACTTTCCTTGGTAAAGGTTGTAGACAAAGCCTTTTTCTAATGAAAGGCCATAGTATGCATAATCTGACCAAATTGGACAATCCAATACACTTGTTTTAATATCAAGTAGATTTTTCTTTGGGTGCCTTTGCCTAAGTAGGCCAACCATAGGTCTAGTAAATGAATGTGCCCTAAGGAGACTTGAATCTATTTTATTGCTTCAATTTCATAAACATTTTAAAATAAAAATTGGGGGGGCCGGGGCACACAATATGTTGAAATAAGTCAAATGACACTGTTCTGACCTATAGTTTAAGAGGAGTAGCGAAAATTCAATAAACTGGAGGTTTTTTAAATTAAGAAGATAGCATTCTTACTTTTTATTATTATTATTATAAATAAGAAGATAAAATTCTTATATGCATACTATCATGGGTTTAGTGGGCAGCTTGCCAACCTGTGCAGCCATTTGGTGCCAACAAGGGTTGCAAACAAACTAATGGGTATTTTATTGGTAACAATACACCTGTGTGACTTACTCAAAGCTATTTTGGTGCAAAACACACACTTAGTAGAAATATGGCTACTTTTGTGTTAATAGTATGAACAGTTTATAATACAGCTAAACCCAATGTTTTGGGACTCAAGCTTTTTTGTTGTCGTAACAGTTATAAAATACAATGAGGTGGGAAGAGTAGGAACTTCAAAACTAGCTGGCACTACTAATCTAGTTAAACATTATGCTAATTAGTCACCATCCCACAAAATAGCATTCTAACTAGAATCCTAACTGATAAGATGATATAATAATATGCTTGGGTGACAGTAATCCCATAAGTTACAAAACAGCCTTAATCCTAGAACTAATTATAAGAATGTTAGATAAGCCAAGAAATATTGCAAGACAAATGGCCATAGGCAAAGTCACATGCCCTGGACAAGCTTGTTTGTGACATCCTTCACATTGTATTATGTGACTCTCTTGTCATGGTCTTCATCACTTCTTTCAACGTAGTGATTTTTGTTCTACCATCTTGAACTTTAGAGCCTTGAGAAGGTGGGTAGGTGATATTAACAAGTTTCTCCTATTTGCTTATGTCCTCATGAGCTGAAGGGCCCCAAGTCCAAGTTTCAATTCCCCAGGTTGCTGCAAGACCCACAAAACTTAGATTGACACTCCCTGGATAATGTAGTAGGGTGTTCAAATATAGCATTGGAACAACCTCATCTGCCTCGTGAAGTTTAGTGACTTTAGTCCCATTACCAAGTGATGGTTGTCTATCTCAGTGATTGAATCTCCACTCTCCCTTCCATCTTCAAAGTTAAGTGGACATCCTTAATCTCCAAAGTTCAACTCAATTGGGCTTCCTTAATGATACTTTGGAATGGCTTAGCTTTAGAGTTTAGAGTCTATGGTTTGAATCTAAATCCCGTCAATTGAGATTCGCAAACCCAAGCACTTTGATTCCCTTAGACTAGAGATTCTTTAAGTTCCACCTGTGTCCAGAAGGGGTAGAAATTCAACTTCTCTTCCTCTAGGAAAGACTTCCAAGTTTCTTGGCCCTAGATGACTCTGGCTTGTCACCTTTGGCCTTCTTCAACTTCTTTACTGGAATCGACCATCTCGATACCCTTAACTTGATAGTTTCTCACTTTTTGACAAGTCACTTTCCTTTCATTTGATCACCTTGTTCGCTCTTACACAAATTGGATTCACAGATAGGTGATCACCATTTTTAAATGTGTAGTGAAGTAGACATTACTAGCTTAACAGGTGGTTTGATCATTACTTTCCTTCTAGATGTATATATTTGATTTGTACCTTAAAAATGAGGTCCTATCTCAAAGGTGGTTTGATGAGTTGGTATATTTATGTACTAAAAACTATGTTATCAAGCTTGAAACACTTCTCAAGTTCCTTTATTATTGTGCACTAATTCTTTGCAACTGTGGTAAAGCTTGAAAGATGACCTGAGATACACATACCATGTGGTTGAGAAAGCTTTGCATCATAATTGCCTGTTTGACTGCAATGCCATTCTAATAATTTTCTGAGTAAGTTTGAATGTAAAAGAAAAACTTTTGATTGATAAGCTTTAATTTAAAACTTTTGAAAGCAAAAGATTCAAACAGAATTTGATTGGACATACTTATATAAAAAATAAAAAAATAAAAAACAGAATTTTGATTGGACAATAAAGGAAATGGCTCTACTCTTTTTATTATGATTATTATATTCTGGCTGGATAATGCCATCACTCAAAAATGTGAAATGAGTTGTATTATCTTCAGTTGATGTATCTCACCAACATAAATGACGATATCTACATGGATTTTTGTGGCAGTGGATTTGGAGAAAGAAGTTGAGGTAATAAACAGCTCTCTTGAAGTGAACACAGGCTCATTCGAAGAAGGTGCAGTTCTTGAACCTTATGTGGGTATGGAATTTGATTCTGAAGATGCTGCAAGGAAATTCTATGTTGAGTATGCTAGACGGGTAGGATTTATTGTGAGAATAATGCAACGCCGCCGTTCTGGGATTGATGGGAGAACACTTGCCCGTCGACTTGGATGCAATAAACAAGGTTTCTCTCCTAATCATAGGGGGACAGTTGGACCAGAGAAAAAACCACGACCTAGTGCACGAGAAGGATGCAAGGCTACTATTTTGGTGAAGATGGAAAAGTCTGGGAAATGGGTTGTTTCAAGATTTGAAAAAGAGCATAACCATCCTCTGGTTGTTACTGCCAATGGATTTAGCACATCGGTAAGTTTACTTGACTTAAGTAATTGTTAAGGTTGATTAACTTTACACTTGTTCATTATTTCTTAGCTTAATTCTTTTAATCGTTGAGTTTCTCGCTTGAGCTTTTCTCCATTTTGCAAGTTGATTCAAAGTCTTAGTTCCATATCATTTGTGTGACTGTTACTGAGTTGTTTCTGAACTTGATAAATTGATGTCAACTTTTGTTGTTATAAGTAGACCAGTTATGGCATATTCCATCCCAAACTCCTCACTTCCCAGCGGTGGAATCCATGAGCTAGCTCATGGCACTTCCTCATCCTATAATAATGAACTGGAGAGTGAGATCATGTGTCAAGACTCATTGGGTGTTCATGGACTCCAGATGATAAACATATAATTTGTTTAAGATTCATTTTTATATTAGAGATTCAAGTGATAGCCCAACAGTAATGACATCCTTTGCAATGCCTCAATGTCTGTCGTTCAAACTCCACCTTCCCCTCTCCCCCCACTCATCATCTCCTATCCAAAAAAAAAAAAAAAAAAGTGAAAAAAAATTACTATGTTGTGGATCAGTCTTATCTTTTTGGTTTCTTTCCTTTATAGTTTTTGAGTCATTTCTGATTCAGCTAAGAAATGAATATTTATCCATTCTGTCAGGGTGATAAGGATAAGAAAATTGAAGAACTTACAATGGAGTTGGAGCATCAGGAGCAGCTGTGTGCTGCTTATCGAGAAAAACTGCTCAGTTTTATGAATAATGTTGAAGATGAAACAGAAGAACTGTCCTCTAAAATCCAAGTTATAGTTGACAATGTGAGGAAAGTTGAATCAGAAGTGCAAAAACATTCCCGCCATAGATAGCCTTGGCATCTAAGTATATATTTGCTGTGTATAATCCATATTGAGTTTCATGAATCCTTCTGGTGATCTCTAGGGCTTACTAGAATCAGTTTCTATTAAGTCCAGATTGTATTCAACATTGTACCGGATTTAAATTGTTTTGTTAGTATAAATGGAAGTTCAGTAATTGTTCTCTCTCTCTCTCTCTCTCTCTCTCTCTCTCTCAACATAATTTCAGGATATCTCTCGTTGTTGTTTGTTCTTCTCTGTCTGCATAGCTAACTGTAGTAATAAAATTTCCAGAGAGTATATAGATCCTAAAGAGCCAGAATTGATTCTTGCTTTTGAAATGGTTTCTATTTTAAATTCAAAATTAGGAGAAGATAGTACATACCTCACTACCATATGATATGTTGAAATTATTTGCAGAAAAATGTTATTGAAAACAATTATATTTTCATAGAATATGAAAATAATATTATTTCTAACTTTTTCTGGAGAAGGATATTATTTCTAACTTTGATTCTCAGTTTAGAAAAATAAAACCATTGTTTTTCAATAGTTCTGAGTTTTTATTTTACTTGGGGTTCTTTCAAGGGTTAAAAATTTTCAAACCTCCAAGGATAGCACAATTGGATGGGGACTGCATTTCCTGAAGTATAGTTTATTTTGACAAATAGAGTAATATTATTGACACAATATTTTGCACAACAAATTTCATAATTATTGAATTGGTAGATTAATTTTGATTTCATATACGCCCACTATTGACATCTCTTTATTATCTACTATTAACAAGTTGTAACCTTCAAATTTGTTATGAAATATGTTTGTTGTGACTTTAGACTTGTGGGGCTAGAAATTATATTTTCTCCAAAAAAGCTTAATTGTAAAAGAAATATATTTTTTTACACGGAACAAGCCCATATGATAGTACACAACCAAACAGGCCTCAAGGACATAGATGAGCCCAAGTCCTTTTATTCTTTGGGGGATGAAATAAAACCAATTATTTCTGCTTTAAATGATACGCTTTGGTCTTAACAGATATTGTTTGTTCAAAAAGCTTTCAATAATATCTGAAGTTTAACAAAGTTAATACCAGCCTTAAAGCTTTCTCATTAGCTTTAGTAAAAAAATTATATTTTAAATCTCATTTTATTTACTTTACAACCAATTTAACAATACACATTAACATTCCACTTTTTTTTTTTTTAGGCAAAAGCATTCCACTTTTTGTTTTGAGAAACAGCATTCCACTTTTCATTGTGCAATAAAACATGATATAGAAATATAAAATAATAATTTTCTATATTATTTTTTTACACTAACAAAGTATCAACTCAAATTTAGGACACCCACCTAGCCACTACAGATTTGAGACACCCACCTAACCTCATCTCAATCTTGTCATCCAAACCCAAACCTAGTAACCCAAACTAACCCAATCCAAAAACCACCGAAATACTCCAATTTAAAACAATGAATGAAAATGCTCTTACAAGCATAGAATTGGTAGTAATAAAAGGTTGAACCAAAATTAAACTTGCTTATTAAAATCAATTCATTTCTCTCCTAAAGTTTCTAATTATGGAGGGAAATAGAATTTAACATTTGAGTAAAACGCAATAGAAATAAATAACAATGTTATTTTAATCACATTTTTTTTTTATATTAAAGTTCTAAACAAAAGATATATAACATTTTAAATTTTTAAGGTTTTATTTTGTTTTAACTTTAACCTCCATCTTTTACTGTTTTACACCAGGTATTAACTGCTGTAAAAAAAAAAAAACAATTTCAAATTTTCACTGCTTTCTTAAAAATAAGTAGTACTATTTTTAATTTTTTATCAGGTGTTAAATTACCATTTTTTGTGTCTCATCAAAAACACAATTTTTGTTCTCTTCTTTCTATCTAAAGTCTAAACCCGCTCCGTTTGGTTTCCATGAAAACGTGGGAAAATAAAAAAGATTGAAAATTTGAAGCTTTGAGTCTTGGGGCTGAAACCATCTTGAATTAAAATAAGATAAAAACTCTAACCAGAGCAATCCAAAATTGCTTTATTAAGAGTTTGGGTGAAAGGAGGGTTCTGATTTCTAGTGATTTCACCTTGATTTTCTCAGCAACATTTATTCAAACACCATGCTCTGAGAAAACCCATGTCAGGTATGGACTCAAGTTCTTATCTTTTTAAAGTTTCAATATGTATGGTTGTTGGGTTTTGCTAATTACTGTGTAAATTTGAGATTTTTTTGGCTTTGTAAAATGTATAGGCTGATAGTTTGTTTTGCAAAATTTGATTTTGCTACACCCCTCTGTGTTGTAATTGTAAAAAGCTATTGTTCAATCCCTCAAATTCACAATTTTGATATATAAATGTTCCCACCCTGCAGTTCTTCAGTAATTATTTCAGTTTTAAGAGGATTTTTACCTTCTTACTAACAACTAATAATGGATTAGGAAGTTCCATTTCATTTTTTGTTTTTTGTTTTTTCGTTTCTTGTTGCTACTCAACTAATGACTTGTATGATTTGTCTGTTCTCTTTATAAGTGAAGAATTGTTGCATTATGTTGGGTTGTAGGTGTAATTCAAGTTGGCTTGCTTCTATATAATGTTTGTTTCTTGATTTAATTTTTTTATTGGAATGTCACACTTGCACCTCATGGGCCAAAATGGGCAATTAGCCATAGTTATTGAACAATATAGTTAGTAGGCACAGTTTAGAAACTATATATTTTACTAACATCTCGACTCTAAGAGAGTCGATTTTAGACTATAAATCGAGTTTTTGAGACTCGATATGTATAGTCCGATCAAGTCTGATGTGTCATTTTTTCCACGTAGACTATATTTGAAAATCGAGTATTTAACAGTCGATTTATAACTTTCACTTATTCTTATTTTCCTTCCCCTTTTTTCTGAGTTCCATTTGCTTATTGTATCTGTTCTGCTTCCGGCACAAGGTCAGCCACCACAGATCCATCGCCACCGACCAGCAGCGTGACCCAGTCAAATGTATGGATTGTAAATCGAGTCTATAATAGTCGACTTCCAGGTGGTCATCACGTGGATAAAATGCCACATCAGAAATGATAAACCATGGAAATCGAGTCTTAGAGAGTCGATTTTGACCCCCAAAATCGACTCTCTTAAAGTCGAGATGTTAGTAAAATATATAGTTTCTAAACTGTGCCTACTAACTATATTGTTCAATAAACTATGGCTAGTTGCCCATTTTGGCCCACCTCATGGGTGATCTTACCTTCCATCCATTATTAGGGAGGAGGAAATGTCATTTGAGTTAGAGCTCCTTGGCTTAATTAGGTTATACTCATGCTCTTAAATCTGGATTGCTTGTTTTACTTAAAACCTTGTCATTGCTTGTGGTTCTCTTTTGAAAGAACTCAAGTCTGTCGTGACAGAACCATGGAATCTTGCAGAAACTTGGGCTGGTTTCTACCTATAAAAAAGTCATTGTTGTATTAATAAGAAAAATATAAAAAGGTTTCTTATTTTGACATTTAAATAATGAAATTTTTATGCAATTAATACCATTTTTCTTGCTCGATTTTTTATTTGAAGAAAAGAGCTTTTCATATAAACTAACTGTCCTCTTTCTGAGTATTTTTTACTACTTATAGTAGAAATTGTATTAATATTCATAATATTAACATTAATTAATAAAATATGAATATTCGTATTTGCAGAAGCATACATGCATATGCATGTGTGTTCGGGGAATCAAGTACTCATGTATACACCGACATCCATCTTGCATGCACAAAACATGCATTCAGGGTTACACTTACGCCCTTACTTCTGTAACTACTAAAAGGTTGAATGAAGGCACGTGCAGTTTCTAGAAGTGAAAGTGAAACTTTAATGAATGTGACACGGGACATATTTAGAGAGTCTATCCACATTTGCTTGTGGTGGGCTTTTGGTTTGGAAAAGTTATGATCTCATGGTTAGTTATGGCAAGGGAAAGGCTTTAGGGTTTGAAAAGATTCAACTTATGGTGGCTGATGGAGCTGGGAATTGAGGAATAAAAAAAAAAGATTAGGACTGTAGTTTTAGGGTTCTCTCAAGGGGTTATTTGATGGCTATTTGATTGAGAAAGTATGTAAGTTTTTAGGCATGTAAGGAGAAGGGCTTGATTTTGGTTTGTAAAGAATGAAAGATAGATAGTTTTTTGTTGTTTAAGGGCTGTATAAACAGTAATGGTGTGCCAAATAATAACAAGAGAAAAGACTCATAATTCCATGGTCTCTGAATTCGAGTACATTGAGCACATATATGACTTTTTCTTGTTCTAGTAGCATTGGAAATCCCAATTGGACTTGTAAACTAATGACAATAAAATCTAAATGAACGCTAACTTGGACTTGAAGAAAATAAATTTAGACACTTCAAATCTCGTAAAAAATTCCAAACTTGACTCAGTTACCTAATATCTTTGTGATTGATTTGGATAGGAATATTTAAAGAGAAGGATTTTGTTTTTGATTTTAGTTTAAATTAAAGTTGTAATTTTAAACCATTAATAACTGTTAATGTTTAGTCAAGAAAGGTGCATGCACAAGAATTATTGTCGCCAGGAATGTAAGCTTTCTAAATCTTTTTTTACTCTATAAGAGTAAACTAAGAGCCTGATATTTTGCATTTAATAAATAGATGTGCTCTATGCTACTGTATTGTTCACCTATGGGCTGAAGTTGTGTTTGGCTATATGACAATTTAGTTCCACAAAAATTTGCAATTGCTACAATTTGATTGCCTAGAATTCAGAGTAAAAATGAATCGTTGAGGGTTCTTTAGATGGAACCCTAACTATTCACCCACCCACTATGGTAACATCTGGCATTCTCATGATAGCAAGGTGCTCCCCTTTATTTTGAATACCCCCCCAATCTGATTTACTTTAGAAGCTACCAAGGAATTCATTAGAGGAATGTTTCCAATGGAAACCAAGCATCTCGTGGTTTAAAAATGCCGAATCTCGTAGTAAGGGTTGGAGAAGGGTAATCACTCATTCTTAAAACCAGCATTCTTAAGACCAAAGAGTCAGGAGGAAAGAGGGGGGGGGGGGGGGGAATGTAGCAGTTGATGTTTGTGTACTAATTGTGATAGGACCACCACTGGAAAATTGTGATTTCCTCTAATAATCATTTTCTTTTCTGCCTTGAGAATGATGCCTTTATTCTGTTTCACTATGATTTGCCAAATGCAGAATGCCTCATGTTTTGTTTTTCTGTTCTCATTAACTATGTTCTTGTGGCATCTTTGGTTTTTAATTTTATGCTAAGTTGTCCAATCTTTGTGAAGATATTGGAAATAGAGTTTCTCAGCAAAAAAAGATATTAGAAATAGTGTTGATTTAATATTACCTTCTGCCTGCAGCTTCATGATGGATTGGAAGCATATCTAAATCTGTTCTGGGAGGATAATGGAAAGCCCATCTAATCAAGCTTTTGATTCAGATGAGAGTGAAAAATGTTTGCAAATTGAAAGCTTTGTTGAGCATGAATTTGCTGATTATGATCTTTCAAAGGATGTTGATGCTTGTATAGGTGAAATTGATAAGATAGTAGAACAACCAAATGAAAGTTTTCCGTTAATAGGCAATGTGTTAGAACCATACATAGGCATGGAGTTCAAGTCAAGAGATGATGCTCGAGAATTTATATTGCTTATGGTAGGCGTTTTGGGTTTACTGTACGAATTCATCATAATCGGCGCTCACGAATGAATAACATGGTTATTGGTCAAGATTTTGTTTGTTCAAAAGAAGGTTTTCGTGAAAAGAAGTATGTGTACAGGAAAGATAGAGTTCTTCCTTCACCTCCTCTCACCAGAGAAGGTTGTCCTGCAATGCTGAGGCTAGCTTTAAGGGATGGAGAAAAGTGGGTTGTTACCAAATTTATACAAGAACACAATCATACATTATTATCTCCGAGTAAAGTTCCATGGAGAGGATCTGGGAAAAGTATGATAAGTGAGGTATGCTGTTTTTGAAATTTTCTATGATATGATAGGTATTGTTGCTTATTGTGATGTCAATTTGAATTTTTCAGTTGTACGGAGTCAATTGGTTATGACAAATTTTTTGTTACTGGTGGCAACCTGCTTGGCTCAAGCCAGATTGCTTTAGCCTGTTAAAAACAGGACAATTCAGTTGCAAACTTGTCTGAAGACCTCATGCACTGGTCTTGGTTTTCAAATTAAAGCCACAGCTCTGTGGAGCTGTTCAACATACTTTATACTGGGCTTCGGTTTTGTTAGCCCATTTGGGCTTTTGAAGTGTTGGCTGATGTGATATATGTCAACTTATATGCTTTGTTTATACTATTTCTATTGATCCCACTTGCTCAAATGCACCATGAACCATAGCATGTAGATATGTACAGCATAATACAATTTCATATGTTTTGCGCACACACACATACATATATGAACCCATTGAACTTACCCATCACCTCTTATTATCAATAATGTGATTAACAGGAAATCTCACACAAAGCTTACAAGAAAAGATTCTAACACATGCAATAGAAGGTAAAAAGAAAACCATAGTGATGAAAATCATGAACAGCTTATGCTTTCTATGTCTTATTTTTCATAGCATCTTGATTACGTATTGTTTTGGGAATTGTGAATCCCCTTGTCTTTTAGCTATCTATGTTATGTTTTGTTATGATTATGTCTTTAGTATTTTAAAGATGTGACTAGGATTTTAAAAGGTCATGTGACTAGCACGTGAATTTTAACAAACTGGATGTTAGGATTTCATTGTTCTATGTGAGATGGAGGATTAGGATTCTAGGGTTACTAAAGAGTATTATAAATAGCACTATTTTGGTTCATTGTAGGAGCCTTTGAAGTTGATATTTGATTGTTCCAACATCAATCCTATTATCTTTTCTATGCTAAATCTTGTTTTTTTGTTGGACTTTCGTCTTAAACTGTTCTACACTAGATCTAAGTTCTCTTGACTCCAGTTATGGCATATTTCTAATACAAAAGGTCCAAAATGCACATGTTTGTAATATAATATGCAGTCTAATTATTTTAATTACCCTGCTGCTTAAAATTTAAATATATTTGACATTATTCTACAGCGTCTGTAGCTAACATTAATAAGATTTTTATTTTCTTCACCTTAAGAACATTAGGCATATTTTCAACCAAGCCATTTTTTTTTTTTTTTTGCTGAATAACCAAGCCATTTGATCTGTGATTGAGAGAACTTTTTTTTTTTTTTTTTTAAATTTCTTTGTTGAAAGGTTCTCACTTCTTTCAAGAATGGGTTATAAACATTTGTTTTCTACCAAATTACATATTAGCAATAGATTTCATGATAAATCAAGGTGGTTGCTGATATTTGGAACAATTTGGACAAGGCATCATTTGATTCGGTGAGCAGACTTTTAATTTTGAATACATTTTTTAAAAATATATAGATTTTTGGACGATATGTCTTCTTGGCCATTGTATACCCTTCCACCTGTTGAACCATTTAGAAGAGGGTGAAGTAACAAAAGATTTGGTAGTGGGAACAAGATTAAATCAATTTGTAGCTCTCAACTCACTTAGGATACATGTAGCACTAGCAACGTTTTACCTTTTCCAACCTTTGATTAGATTTTTCTAGTACATGACTTGGGACAATTGATACAAAGAAATACAAAAATAAGGAGGTTATTAAGTAGTGCAATGTGTGGATTAAAACCGTTTCTGAAAAGGTAGTCAAGGCAACAAGCAAGCTCAGATGAAATATGTCAGATTGCAAGTTTGAAGGTTTTAATTCCATGGTCGTAAAAAAACTGTTTATTGCTATAAATTAAAATTGATGGATGCCTTCCCAAAATATCAGAATTGGCTGGATGGAAGAAAATGTATTTTTCAAAGGGTAGGAGATTTACCCTTCTTAAGAGTACGTTGTCTAGAAGTCCGACAAATTTCCTGTTCTGTTTACTATTCCTACTAATGTGGCTAATAGGATAGCAAAGATCCAATGGAATTTCTTGTGGGGTAGGAGAGAAGGGGAATTTAAGTTCCAGTTGGTCAACTGGAACCTCATGTGTTCTCCAATAAATTTTGGTGGATTGGAAGTGAGGAAATTGAGCACCTTAATCATGCCTTATTGGATAAGTGATGATGGAGGTCTCACGTGGAGCACAATATGGGTAGGAGTGGGGTGAATGAATGTCAGAGCTGTTAGAAGCCTCATGGGTGTAGTTTATGGAAGGGTATTAGAGCTAACTGGGTGTTCTCTGTTTTCATTTTTCATACTGGAGGATGGTACGAGGATCAGATTTTGGCACGATGTATGGTTTGATGATTGTTTCCACTAAAAGACAAAATTTGGCATGGTTTGACAACACCAAAACACATGGACCTTACAGTTCCTGTAAAAATTTATATCCAGATTTACATTTGATTGTGGATAATGGGGATTCACCTATTGTACCCAATTTGTGATTTATATCCAGTTGAGGTGTGCTCTTATTATGAGTGTTTATGAGGGACCATTAGTACTCAATTCCTTTGTGTTAGGAGAGGTAATGTGCCTAAGAAGGTGGATTTCTTTGTATGGGACATGAGCCATGGGTAAAATTTGACAGTGGATAATCTAATTAAGCAGCACATTGTTCCGGTTAATTGGCATTGCATGTGTGAAGGTAGTTTTGAATCAGTGGATCATTTATTAATATATTGCCCATTTGACCGTGACTTGTGATCATTTGTATTTTTGACTATTGGGATTTATTGGATGATGCCAAAGGATGTCATAGATGTTTACTTATGCTGGAGGGGATTGTATAGTCGGCATAAGAATAGTGTAATTTGGGATGCAATGCCTCATTTTCTTATGTGCACTATTGGGAGAAAGTTGGATAATTTTAACTTCAAAGGCATGGAGCTATTTGTTGTTAAGATTGTCTATTTCTTGCACTTTTTGATTCAATGTTGTACTATAATTAGGAGTACTACTACTTTAGTTTATTTCACGGATCTCTTTAATCTTCATTTTTTTTTTGCTGAGTCATTTGTTATTCTTTAGGAGTCTATAATAGTATAATGTGAGCTTTTCTGATTGAATAAAATTCTTTTTTAGTTTTATTTATATATTTTTTAAAAAAGGTGTTAAAGGTAGGATGGCTAATATTGCTTGCTTACGGGAAACACATTAGAAAGGTCAAATACTTCCTATTCTAATGTAGTTCTCCTTAATCTAGTCCATATGTTTTTACCTTGCAGTTGTTACATGCAGGATGAGAAGGATCAAAGAATTCGAGAGCTGACCCTTGAACTTAGCAATGAGAGACAACGATGTAAACGTCGCTGTGCTGCTTACCAGGAACAGTTACATATGGTTTTGAAATATATTGAGGAGCACACTGACCACATGTCAAGAAGAGTTCAAGATATAGTTCAAAATGTAAGGGAACTTGAGGAGGAGCAGCAGGACTCTGATTTTTAATAGGATTTAGAACTTGAACATTTTTCTCTTTTTTGACTTCATTGGGCCCTTTATATCACTAATTTAACAGGAATTACTTTAGGCCATTCTGTGTAGGTTTGATGGACACTTCTGAAGGATGAATGATGTCCATTTGTTGATGGTTCCTGTCTACTAACAGGAATCACGCTGTAAATTGCATGGAGAAATAATATACTGCGATCTATAACATTACTGCAGTTTGCTATTGATTGTATTTATGGAAAAGAATCTCGACTCTCAACTCTCCAAGTGCAATTTCCATGGTAGCCACTAAGTTACTCTACCTTTTTTCCCCTTACCTGATAAAAGTAGATGAGTCTGATTGAATCAAATCGGCTGCATCTTTCAATAGAGTCCTTTCACAAAACAAGGACTGTCTTACAACCGAACACCGGCTAAAGTTAGCAGCCTGAATTGCCTTGCTTTCCAACATGTGATGCCTTCCAATTCCTAAAGCACTAATAAGATGTATCTTATGTAGTTATGTATCTCATATATGTATTCTTCCTCTTATAGTGTGTGGATTTCATAATTGTGTGTGGCCTACACGCGCAAGAAGGGAGGATGCATATATCATGCATGAGATACCTTCTTAATACCAATGTCTTTTACTATAATGCTGGAATGCCCACAATTCATGTCGAACAAATTGCTTTGACTGTTGTCTTTGTTTCTATTTCCTCTGCTTCTTTCACCATCTTTTCTCTCATAGACTATTATAGACTGGCCATTTTATGTTGTATGATTGCTTCGACTCCTTTTCCACGAAGATCATGCAAAAAAATGCCCCATCCACATTGAGCTTATACTTTCCGTTTGGTGGTGTCCACTAGCTCCCCAACCTATTGGCCTTTTCTTATGTGTTATGTTATCCATCTATTCTTTCAAATACTCGTGCACTTTTTAGTGTTTTCTCTCTTTTCTGGCTCTGCTTCTACCTTCACTTCAGAAGGTATTTTTCCCCCCATATACTTTACAAGGGAAAAGTTCTTTCCTCCCATTCCTTGCCTTCCCAAAAGATGTCCAAAAAAGGCAAAACTGAAGCGTAGGATATCTGGGTTTAAAGTTACAACGCTTAGAGTACATGTGGGAGGACACTGCTATTAGGTAGGATGTCTATTTGGAAAGAGTAACTGAAGCACACCTTTCACTTAGTTGAAGGTACTACAAAAAAGGTAGCTAACATTTGAAGCTTCAAGGCTCTGCCTAGACAGAAGCACATGCTAAAGACATAAAGAAAATGCTTCAAAAAATCATTGCTAAGCAAATATGTTCTTTTAGTTGTCTAAAAGCCAATCACAGGCCCCTAAGAAATTTAACTAGCGTGTGAAGGTTGCAATACTTCTCAGAGATCTAAGCACGTTTTAAGATGCCTATGAGTTCTAATTCAAGTTGAACCATTTTGTCTTGTAGAAATAAAACAACGTGTGAAGTCATGACTTGAAGATCTACCGGATGAGAGTATAACTTAGAGATAAAGAGAAAGACCTTGGCGGTGATCACCCATCCAAAGCAACAAAGAAAATTTCCCTTGCGACCAAACACTACTTCTAAAGGAAAGATGAAGATTAAATTAACATCTAATTAACCACATCAATACCAATCAGGCAATCATTCATAATTTAAAACCCTCTATCGTCTCTTTTTCTTTAAGAGTGAAGCAGCACGCAGAAATATACGATCAACCTCATCAAAATTTGGTGAGTCAGAATCTTTCTCCCATGATTTGGCAGTTTTTGAGTCTGCAGATATTTGACGCAGGTGCTCCTCAAAATCTTCACATTCTCCATCACTTTCAACTGGGAATTTTTCAAACTTATCCAAATAAAGAGGTCGTTCCGCCTTATTCTCAGTCTCCGAATCAGATTCAGTCTCAAAAATATCTGATAGATCTTCAGAATCTGATGCCATACCTTTATCCATCATAGGATCATCCTCAGAGCATTCCTTGTTTCTATTCAAAATTTCTTTCAGCTTATCGGAATTGTTCACTTGGAAGTTTGAACTGCTCTCGGAATCAATTCTTCCAATTTCAGTTCCTTCAATCTCTTGAATATTCTCAGGCACACTTTTAGCTTGTGCTTGGAGCAACTCAAGATCCTGTTCAAGTTTTGGAATATATTTTCTTACAGCTCGGAGGCCATCTCTATATTTGGATTTATCCAAAGCCTGCAGGTGAGTGAAGAGAGAAGAAAATGGAGTATGAGAACAAGCAATGACGTATGAAAGCCATTCGTAGCAAAAAAAATGTTGAAAGGCTTTATAGATATATGCCAATACTAGATTAGTAAGGTGCAGGCATGGGATTCAATCCACTTTGCATGTGGGATAAAGAAACTTATCAACAGTTATTGAAAAGAAAAGATGAAAAATGTAGGTAAAAAGCTATTCTATCATTCACAAACACACACCCCCCCCCCCCCCCACACAAAAAAAAAAAAAAAAAAAAAAACCCTTTATGTCAGTGAAGAGAGACATTTGAACAAGGATATAATTAAGCATCAAAGAGTCCAAGGGCAGCTTTAAACCCATTTCCAAATTTTAGATGCCTAAAACAGACACTCCACATAACCAAGGGCAACCCATTTATGCATGTAGTTTTCTTAAGTGATACCTCGGGATCCAACCAAATAGAAGGCTTATGTGACAATGGAACATGCTCTGAATTATTCCTGAACTTTAAAGGGCTTGATTATTAACCTTTCAGAAGAGTTCAAGCAATTTATTTTACAAGAGCATTTGGCAGCAAGAAATTGATCCAGACAATGTAAGAATACCGTTAGGGAATGACGACTTCAAAGACACAGATGGTTAGATGTTAGAATTAAGTTATTACAGTGGTTGTCATTTCCTATCCTCTTCTTTAATATTGCAGAAAATTAAACTCCTACCTTTTCCTTCCCCCCCTCCTCCCCCCCCCCCCCCCCCCCCCCCCCCCCCCCTTTTTCTTTTGGAAAGAAAGCTACCACAGCAACCCACCCAGAACTATGTTGAAAATAAAAAAAGAAAAGATGTCCCAAACCCCAGAAAAAAGAGTTGATACAAGATTGGACAAGAAGGATGCTTTGACATCTGACTAATTTTACATCTCTAACAGTTATGCATTTACATCTCTAACAGTTGATTTTACATCTCATATGTAATATAAAAAAAGAGATCAGAACCTTCTTCCTGGACAGAGTGATCCTGGGTGACATAATCTCTGTTGGCGGCTGAGAATAGTTCTTCCCCTGTACATAATAATTGTGTTCTCTTCATGAATGTCAAGCACAATTCCTCCAGTCAATCTTGCCAGCTCAGCAGCAATCTCTCGGACCTCCTCTGGCGAAAATGTCTTGACCACCACCTGCAGAGTCTGGTGCTTTTTCCAATGCAGATGCATGTTCAAAATTACACCCTGGTAGATTCCCCGTCTTCCAACAGGCACGTAATTCTTGCATTTGAGACCCATCTTTAAAAAGAAAAAGTGTTCCTCTGGGGTCAATATCTCTGGATCATGAGTTGTTTCTGATGTCTCTTTAGGTTCAATCTTCTTAAGGCCATCAACAAATCGTTCCTCTTTCTTTCGAGCCTGGAAAAAGACCAAGCAAGCAATATAAATACATTTATAAAAAGAAGCTAGATAAAGACATAGAGTAATGAGTTTTAAGATCAGTAAGTCATTTATGATTGATGCAGCCTCAATAAGTGAAGATCAATACTGAATTTTCATAATATATTACTTGCAAATGTAGACAGAAGATCCCAAAAATCATGGAAATACTATCTAGGTTAAACTAAACAATTTAGTTTGTAAATTAGTGCGAGCTATTAATGTAAAGATTAAAAAAAAAAAAAAAAAAAACTAAAGAATCTATGTACTTTGAAAATCAGATAAGTGTTTTAAATGTTCTAGGGTCCTTCCAAGTAAGCTAACTGGGTTAATAGTTCATTTTGCTAAAAAAATATAAATAATATTTTATCCTATAGCTCTGGCCTTGACTTGTTAATGAGTAAATTTGTGTTAAAAATATTTTAGAACTACTGTCTAACAGAAGTATAGTCCGCTTTGAGCTTACAACATTAACTCCATTGCTAGAATTGTCTTATACAACACTCACTAATAAGACCTGAGACAAGTCTTAGGCACAAAGCAGATGGATAAGAGCAAACATAACGTCATGAAGTCTAAACCTCTACAATCTCCATCATTCAAAATTGAAATCTTGTATAGATTCTACACAACAGCAGTAAAGAACTACAACATGCCACTCAAACGAATGTAAGTTGGCCAAATAACGGACTCCACTGTCTATATATCAGAGACATTTCCACCAAATGCAAGATACCCTTTAGGCATCTCCCCATCCATCTGAATATCATATAACATAGAATAGCATAACTTATCCAAGCATAGCAACCTTCATAAATGTAATAGTTTAACCCAAAAAGCCAATTAGCTCTGCTGAAACTCCTCCAGCCTCTAAGTTTAAAGTTATGACATGTTAGTACAACTCTAGCCACATATATGTGCATATTAGGCTTGGAAAAAGTAAGATGACATGCAAGAGACCAACAGCTAGAAAGCAGTTAAGCAAGTGCGGAGCATACATCCCAAAAGTTTAAACTGTCAATGGTATGGATATTTTTTGCCCATCCTTTTGATAAGCAAACCAAGTCACATAGTTTGTATAGCAACAACACCCAAGCACACTCTCATTCCAAAGAAAAGTGATCTAAAACTCAAAAATCACATTCAAAACTGCATATATGGCTGCTACTCCACAAAAATAAGACTGTATCAAAGTTTAAAATAATTGATATATGACATATTACTAAGAAAATAAAGAAGTATCATCCTGTTAAGAGCATTTATCACCTGTTGAAAAAATTTAGGGAATTTGATAGGTTCTGTTGTCTATCATATTGGGTAACTTAAATCATTCTAATCCATGATATATTTACATAATAATAAAAAGAATAGGAAGCTTTTCTTTTGGACTATAAAAATGGGGGGACAAGAAAAAAAAATGGACTTACCTTACTCAATTTGTAAAGAATTTTTTCTTCCGCGGTCATTCTTTCATATTCTTTCTTCTTCTTCCACCTAAAAAACTTCAGCCACCTCACAACTGCTCTTTTACCCTTTAGCTTTTTTCTCTTCACTTTAGTATCAACAGTACCACCAACAATTGTGCTCTTCTCGGGCTGCTTTGGTGGTTCCAAAACTTTGTCAGCTGAACTTAAAAATGCGTCTGAATGAATCCATCGACGCCCCTCAATGGGAAAACTTTTAATATGACAGAGGATCCGAGTTGCAGATTGCTCCTGACCCAGGACCTTGCATATAAAATCACCCATGCTATTGCAGTGTGAGGTAATCTTTAAGCACATTGTTTTCCCGTAAGAGCTAAGTAATATATGAATTACCAAACTCCCCAAAAATGGGAAAAACATAACTTCAACCTCTAATTAAATTCTCACACACACACACTCGATATGAAATATTTATCTAAATTCTTTAACTCAAACATTGCTCTAAGAATAATAATTCATGCTAACAAATTCTAAACACTTTCAGTAACTGAAATGCTCTGAGTCCTAAGTCTACAAAGAGACAGTAGAATACAAAGTCAAAATCTTTGTGAAACTGAAAGCCTCCCTTCTATTCATCCACTGAGTGGAGTAGAAGAAGAAGTTGATGAAAAACCCATTACAAAATTTGAGTTGTAAATGTAAAGACTGAATCTTTGATGATTTGGGAGCTACCAAACAGAGCCAAAAAAAAAAAAAAAAAAGTTATTGAATGCAAAAACTCTGTTACAGTAGAGAGAGATACCTTGTTTTGCGAGGTGGGTATTTGGAAAAGACGAAGAAGGGAGTGAAGTAGAAAGCATTGGAGAAGAGATTCTTGATAGGATGAGACTTGGAAAGCGTCCCAGAAGCTAAAACCCTCACAAACATTTTCTCTTCTATTTTCTTCACGAACCCACACCGCCAACAACTATCAACCCACACCACGAACCTAGCAACACAGCCACGAACCCAGACCAAACTTCGATCCAAAAGCAATGTGACTCCTAAGCCATGTGCGTTGTTGCTTGAGATGCAAGGGGTGACTTGTCTCTTCCCCTATGATAGGCTGCCATTGATGATGTTCAGATGAAGGCCTGGGTCTTACACCCACGAACCCACTCCCCAAAAAAAGAGAGAGACTAGAGAAAATATTTTTCTAAAAATAAATAAATAAATAAATATATATATATATATCTTTTTCTTTTTTAGCACTTGTTGCTCCAATAGATTGCCAATGGCAGTTTACTATATGTAGCAAGGTTGTTAAATTTTTTGAGGAGGGCACTATTATTGATGTAGCATGTATTTTGTTGTCTGTGATGCTAAAAATGATAATTTAACTTTTTAGCACTACCAAATGCTCATGTTTATTAAACTGAAATGTATTGACTTATACTTTTATTTTTTATTTTTTTGAGAAAAGAGTATTGACTAATCTGGTTTTAGGTCTTTCTATGACATATTTTATATGAAAAGCAAGCGGTAACCAGTAAATTGTGGAAATTAACTCAAATAAAAAGTATAAGATATTTTTGGCATGCAACATAATAAAAAAAAAAAAAAAAAAAAAATATATATATATATATATATATATAGGCATTAGGCATGCAACATAATAAAAATACACAAAATCTACCATACGATTACGGTTTATGGAACCCATTTAAAATATTGAATGTACCCCTTTATTGCGTGTCTATATATATATATATATATATATATTATAAAAATTTAACACCCATTAAATTTATTAGTGAATTGTTCATAGTGGGCTGTTTTTTGCAACACTCAATCGCAATCTAATAAGCATTTTATACATAAAACAGCAATGCAAGAGTTAAGTGTTGCGCAATATTACCTCAAATTGGTTCAAATAAAAAGAAAATCAAGCACATGCCAATAATTGATGTTTAAATTACTACATGATATTAAAAAGATATATCTATAAAAAGACAAATACTAATGATTACAACCCAAAAATGAATTTGGGAATATTTTCATGAAAAACAATCATCTAGGGGCAGAGATAGGAGTTTATGGGTTTTGTTTTCGAGGGAAGAGATGAGATTGGTTTGGCCTCTAATGACTCAAGAAAAAGCGCTAGCCACACTAACGAGGATGTTAGGGATTTAAGTGAGGAGATTGTGATACCCTAATTTGATTGATTGTGTGACGTGTGTGAGTGTTTGATGAGTCCCACATCAGGCATATATTGAATTATTAACAATTACAAGGAGCTTTAATTGTAACTAGTCTTTTGAGGTATAGTGTAGATATGACTAACATTTTTTCTTTGTTCGTTACATACGGTATCAGAGTCAGCCCGATAATCCTGCGTAGGCTCAGAGACACTACCCCACAAAGTGGGCCCTGAGGAGGATGCTAAGGATTTAAGTGGGGGATTGTGATGCCCCAATTTGATTGATTATGTGATATGTGTGGGTGTGTGATGAGTCTCGCATTGGGCATATACTGGGTTATTAACCAACTACAAGGAGCCTCATATATGTAACAACCCAAGAAAAAACACTAATCACATTTGTGTTATACCTCACATCTGGTTGTATCAATAGTTCGTAGATGCGTAATATTATTGGGCAAATGTGTAAATCTTAAATTGAGATTAGTGTAAAATTATGACACTAAAAAAAAGCATCATCTCACATACAAAGTGCATATGATTAGGCTAGTTTTTTTTTTTTTTTTGAAGGGGCTAAGCACTAAATTATATATATATATATATATATATATATAAATTTTAGAAAAATTATAAGTGCAAAGGGGAATTATAATAGCCAATCAATAAATTTTAAATATTTTGTGTATTTTCATAATTAATTTTATTATAATTAATATATTTATATTTTTTTATTTGGTGATTTTATTGTAATTATACCTCTCTAAACGATTTTTTATAATCTTAATATTTTTTTTTCTGTTTATGCCAGCTTTATTATATTTTGTTTTTCTTATTTAAGTTTTAGAAGTGTGTTTGAAAATTATTGAAATCTTTGTAAAATTTTTGAAAAAAGAGCACTAATTCACTAAATTTATTTGGAATTTAGTTGATAACTTGATATTAAATTAATCTATATATACTATAAAATTAAAACCTCTGACCTATGTTTGACTTTTTTTTTTTTTTACTAGAGCTTGCCATGTAAGATTTTGAGTTCTCTCATTTTTTCATGTCAACACTATTTAAAAATAAAAATAAAAATCAAATATAACTCTTACTTTCACAAAACGTGGGGTATCACATTCACAAAACTTTACGTAAGGCTTTCTTTCTTTGTGAAAAAATTTCAAATCCATTCCATGGGTTTGTCTCAGGTTTTTAAAATTGTTTAGCACTGTCAACAACATTGCATATGTGATAGCTTAAATTCTTCATTTATTATTAATTTTTTTATAGTCAATATTTTATCTGTGCATCACACGGTTTAGCAACTAGTTATGACATTTTGCGGTCCAATCTCCATAAAAGCCTTTTTTTTTTTTTGATAATCTCCTCAAACCTTATACATCTTCATTTTTTTAATTCTTAAATTGGCTCAATTATTAAAACCTTGTGTTTTCTAAAAGGACCCCAACATCTCGAAAAATTATTGGGTGTACAAGAGGATCACCACGTCACCCTTGTATATTGATATTCATGCCTAGTAAATGACGACAAAGATGACAATCAATCAAATGGGAATTATTGTCCACAAGTTCTCTATAATATCAGAATATGCAACAGAAGTATGAGAAGCATGAGAAGCAAGCATCAAGTCAAGCCTTGACAGAAGCAAGACCAAGTGAAGCTGCAGAATTACAAAATAAAGAAAACGACTAGTAGTTTTAGGACTGAAACTACATGTAGCATTGTATTTAATATTGTTAGTGACTTAATGCTGTTAGTTACCACACGTGAGCTAGTTAGTTACTTTAGTGTTCACACGTGCATAGTTCAGTTATTATAGTTTAGTTAGTTACTTAGTTTTACTTACTCTGTACTGTATATAAGCTGTAACTCTAATCTTTCTAATCATATTGAGAAGTATTTTTCCCAATTCTCTGATATGGTGTCAGAGCAAACTCCCAAATTCTAGGGTTCTTAGGGCTTATACTTCCTCAATTTTCTCTGAGAAAATTTCTTTCTTTCCCTAAGAAAATTCTTCATTGTTAACAATGGTTTCTACTGCAACTCAAGGTGCCACTACATCAGAGAATGTTGCATCTTTGTCTTCGCAAGATTCACCAATGGATGATCCTGTATTCTTGCATCACGCAGAGAGTCTGAGAACAGTTCTTGTGACTCAACCTTTGATTGGTGGAGAGAACTACTCAGCATGGGCTCGAGCTGTGAGGAAAGTGTTACTCACCAAGAACAAACTGGGATTCATTGATGGTTCTCTCACTTTATCATCTCCAATGGTGTCTACTCCTTCAGCTGTTCAGGCTTGGATTAGATGTGATAATATGGTTGGAACTTGGTTAACCAACTCACTGTTAACAAAACTTCAAACAAGTATCATTTATGAAGACACGACTTTGGAGATTTGGGCTGATTTGAGGAATCGATTTGCACAAAGCAATGGACCAAGAATCTACAATCTTCAGAAGGAAATTGCTGATCTACACCAAGGTGAAGTTTCTGTAACTGACTTCTTTACTCAATTGAAAGGGCTCTAGGACCAATTGCGAAGTTACAGTCCATTTCCTTCTTGTACATGTGAAAATGTGTGTGCAATGTGAATAAGAGGCTTAGTGATTTGCAAGTTAGGGAATCAGTGTTGAAGTTTTTAATGGGTTTAAATGAATCTTTTTCCCAAGTGAGGTCTTAAGTGTTGCTCATGGATTCTTTACCTTTTGTTAACAAAGTCTATGCTTTGTTGATACAAGAAGCGATGCAAAGATCAATTCCTCATCAATCTGGTGTGAAGGTTGATTCAACTGCTTTGGTTGCAAAGATGCAAACTTTTAATGCTGGTATTACCTCTGGTGGTAATGGTGTCAAGGGCAAGGACAAGCCTATTTGTACTCACTGTGGCAAGATTGGTCATACAGCAGACAAATGCTATTGATTACATGGCTTCCCTCCTAGTTTGACGTTCAAGAATAAGCCTCCAATGGTTCATCAAGTCTCTGCCATTCAGTCACACGAGTTGATGCCTTGACCAAATCCCAACAGTTTAGCTTTTACCCAGAATAGTGTCAGCGGCTTCTTGCATTGATTACTCCATGTTCTCCTCTTGTGTTTGCTGTTCAAGGCATGGATATTCATGGCAAGGATGCTTCTTTAACATGTGTTCCTTCTTCTTCTTCTGCAATGGTAGGTATAGATGTTTCTCATTCTATTTTTTTTTGCAAAGGTGGTTAATAGAAGAGCTTACAATTCTGATGTTTGGGTTATTGATACTAGAGCTATTGACCACATTGCTTGCTCAATGAATCTTTTGTCTTCTATTATTGCTATTACTCAGTCTATAGTTGAATTGCCTAATGGTGAAACTGCCTCTGTCACACATATTGGAACAGTTATACTTTCTTCTTCCCTCACACTTCATAATGTCTTATGTGTGCCTTTTTTCATCTTTAACCTTCTTTCTTTTAGCACCATCACTAAATCTCACCCTTGTTGCCTTCTTTTCTTATCTACCTTCTGTTTTATCCAAGACCTTACTTGTTGGAGAACGATTGGAGTGGGGCAAGCAAATGATGGTTTGTATCTATTACAATTTGGTAGCACTCATCAACATTCTTCAAGCTCTCTTGCTGAATTCCTGGCAAGTCATAATCTGAATACTGTTTCTAATTCTTTCTCAGTTGCAACTTCAGCAAACACACTTTCTTCCCTCTGGCATAGCAGATTAGGACATCCATCAGATTCTAGGTTACAAGCTTTAAGTCATGTTTTTCCTTTTCTGAAAACTTCTTGTAATAATGCTTGTAACATTTGTCCTTTGGCTAAACAAAAACGTTTGCCATTTCCTTTTAATAATAATCTCAGTGCTTCTGCATTTGATTTGCTGCATATAGATGTTTGGGGTCCATATTCTACTCCTACCTTGGATGGTTACAAGTACTTCTTGACTATTGTTGTTGATGCAACTAGAGCTACATGGGTTTACTTAATGAAATCTAAGTCTGATGTGAAGTCTCTTATTATGACTTTTCATACCATGGTTTTTACTCAATTCAATGTTAAAATTAAGCAAATAAGGACTGATAATGCATTGGAATTTAATATGCCAGATTTCTTTGCTTCTAATGGCATTATTCACCAACACAGTTGTGTTTATACTCCACAACAAAATTCTGTTGTGGAGAGAAAACATCAACACTTACTTTCTATTGCTAGGGCCTTACAATTTCAGTCAAATTTGCCTATTCCTTTTTGGGGTGACTATGTTAGGAACCTAGAGGTTCCCAATGGAGATGGGTATGAATTGTAGGGAGATTGGTGTGAATTGTAAGGAAATTGACTTAATTCGAGGTAGTCACCCTCCATAGAGAAAGAGAGAGATTAAGAGAGAAAGAGATGCACTAATGCACTAAGAAGTTGGTTTATTATTCAATTCATATCTAATATTGGATTACAATCATGTATTTATAGGAGACTCGCTCTAATCTCTTTGGCCCACATGACCTTATTCTATTGTAACTAATATTCTCCATGTGTATTAATAATTCTAATATGTGCTAAATGTGATTAACATTGGTTTTATTATTTTCCATGTGTATTAATAATTCCAACATGTGCTAAATGTGATTAACATGCTTAAAATTGTAACTAGCTAACTAACTAACTAAATCTCATTACAACAATTATTATCCCTATACTTATAGCATTCCTAACATTATTAACATGCTTGGAATTGTAACTAACTAACTAACTAACTAAATCTCATTACAACAATTATTATCTCTATGCTTATAGTATTCCTAATAGACTATGTGCTCACTGCTGCATACTTGATCAACAGACTTCCTTCTCCTTTGCTCAACAATAAGACCCCTTTTGAACTTCTTTTTCATAAACCTCCTTCTTATGATCACTTGAGAGTTTTTGGGTGTGAATGTTTTGCTTCAACCATTGCTAATACTAGGTCTAAGTTTGATCCTAGGTCTAGGAGATGTGTTTTCATTGGCTACCCTTTCAATGTCAAAGGTTATAAGGTTTTTGATTTGCACACTCATACTGTTTTTATTAGTAGAGATGTTGTCTTTCATGAATCAATTTTTCCTTTCCTTGCATCTGTTTCTCATTCTAAATCTAAGCTACCTGTTCCTTTACCTTGTATGTCTCCTCTTCCTTTTGATGATATGCCTTCATCTTCCTCTTCTCATTTGGTTTCTCCATCTGCTTCTTCTATGGATGATACTATTTTTCAATTGCATCATGAGGTTGATGATGAATTTATGCATGATGTTCCTGTTGAACCTCCTAAACCCCTCATTGATCCCATTCCTTTAAGAAAGTCTTCTAAAGTTCATAAAAGACCTTCTTATCTCCAAGCCTACCATTGTAACATGGTTACTTCCACTCCTACTACTGCTGTTCTTCACACAGGTACCTCTCATCCCTTAACATCTCATCCTTCCTGTAAGTCTCTTTCTCCTTCCTTCAAAGCCTTTTGTTGTTCTATCTCTTCAATCGTTGAGCCCTCATACTACTATCAAGTAGTTTCTGATCCAAAGTGGCAAGATGTTAGGGCTGCTGAAATAGTTGCTTTAGAGGCTAATAACACTTGGACTTTGACTTCCTTGCCTCCCAACAAGAAGCCTATAGGCTGCAAATGGGTTTATAAAGTCAAGTACAAGTCTAATGGGTCAATTAAAAGGTATAAGGTAAGGCTGGTTGCCAAGGGGTTCACTGAAAAAGAAGGGATTGATTACACTGAGACTTTCTCCCTTGTTGCAAAAATGGTCTCAGTTAAGTGTCTTCTTGTTGTGGCAGCTATTAAGGGCTGGTACCTTGGGCAATTGGACGTTAATAATGCATTCTTGCATGGGGATTTGACTAAGGAGGTCTATATGGCTCTTCCACCAGGGTTCCATAGCCAGGGGGAGATGGTCTCAAGCAAGCCTCAAGACAATGGTTTGCTAAGTTCTCAAGTACTTTGATTCAAGACTTAGGTTTTGTGCAGTCTAAGGCTGATTATTCTCTCTTCACTAGGTAGACAGGTCAGTCCTTCTTTATACTTTTGGTTTATGTGGATGATGTTTTATTGGCTAGCAACAATAAGGCAGTAGTAGATGAGTTTAAGGTGTTGTTGAATCAGAAATTTAAACTCAAAGATTTGGGGGATTTGAGATTTTTCCTTGGACTTGAGGTTGCTAGGTCAGATCAAGGAATTGTATTGTGTAAAAGAAAATATATTCTTGAGGTGTTGAGTGATGCAAGGTTTCTAGGATGCAAGCCAGCCAAGACACCAATGGAACAAAATGTCAAGCTAAGTAAGTAGGCTATTGTACTTGATTATTACCAGGCTAGACATCACCTATGCAGTTCATAGGTTAAGTCAAAACATGGCAGAGCCAAGGAAACCTCACCTAGATGTTATGTATAGAGTTTTGCAATACTTGAAGAATGAACCAAGAAAAAGAATATTGTTCTCATCAAAATCAGAGCTTCATGTTAAAGCTTTTGCTGATTTGGATTGGGCTTCATGCCTTGATACAAGGAGGTCAGTGACTGGTTTTAGTGTGTTTATTGGGGATTCACTAGTATCATGGAAGTCCAAGAAACAATGCACATTGTCTGGTCTTTTGCAGAAGCAGAGTATCGAGTTATGACTGTGGCTACTTGTCAGATTGTTTGGGTGTTGTATTTCCTTAGAGATATTGGGATTGAACACAAGAGGGAGGCCTTACTATTTTGTGACAGCCAGGTTGCATTGCATATTGGCTCAAATCCAATTTTTCATGAAAGGACAAAGCATATTGAGATAGATTGCCATGAAGTGAGAGACAAGATGCTTGATAGAGTTATCAAGTTAATTCATGTGAGAACACACTGTTAGATAGCTGATTTGCTCACTAAGGCATTAGGATTTAATCAATTCTCTAATTTTGGTTTGTAAAATAGGAATGGTTAATATACATTCTGCAGTTTCTCTTGAGGGGGAGTATCAGAATATGCAACAAAAGTATGAGAAGCATGAGAAGCAAGCATCAAGTCAAGCCTTGACAGAAGCAAGACCAAGTGAAGCTGCAAATTACAAAACAAAGAAAACGACTAGTAGTTTTAGGACTAAAACTACATGTAGCATTGTATTTAATACTGTTAGTGACTTAATGTTGTTAATTACCACACGTGAGCTGGTTAGTTACTTTAGCGTTCACACATGCATAGTTCAGTTAGTTACTTAGTTTTACTTATTTTGTACTGTATATAAGCTGTAAGTCTGATCTTTCTAATCATATTGAGAAGTATTTTTCCCAATTCTCTGATATATAACATTAACATACAGTCCAGACACTCTATTAAATAAGCTCATGCAAATGTGTGTTTATTTTAGTACATGAATATATATATATATATTATTTTACATACTTTTTAAAATATCCTTTATCTTTTTTTTAATCCTTTATCTTTATGCCATATTTCATTAAAAATATTAAAATATTTTATTTTATCTTTTTTGACACACAAAAATCACTATTTCCTCTCTTCCTTCATTCTCCTAAAAAAAAATAAAAAATAAAAAATAAAAAATTAAATAGTGCTAGTATTAATGTTATGTGTTTTTAAGTAATTTTACATAATTTGGGTGTATTTTGAGCCTAAAATGTGCTTATTTATTTATTATACAATCACAGTGCTTATTTATCTTCCAACAAAGTCAAATTACCTCTAACAGAATGAAAAATAATTATCTAAGTTAACAAACTGCAATAACAGCTGACTTAACCACAGTTAACTGATTACAGCACCAAGAAAATCCATGCTACATTTTAAATCTAAATCAACAAGTAGTTGAAAGAATATTCTCTAAAATGGCACGTCTCCCAGCCTTATAGCTTTGAAGCGGTATAAAAAAAACAGCTTGGACCAATCCCTCGTAGTCATGAACAATTATCCTCAACCCTGCTTTCAAGTCCGAACGACAGTGGCAACAAGCAAAATTTGCTTTAAATAACTATCGAGTATTCCTTAAAAGTGCTGAACTACTTGCTGAAGTATGACAGAATGATCTCGCCACAGCCCATCCACTCGGCACAGGTTTTGAACAGTCCAGATTTTCCATACAATTGTGCAGAACAAACACAGCTCATTGGACTGTAATTGATCAACTAGCTCATGAAGCAGCCACCGGTGTAATCCCTTGATGCTGGGTAATCCCTTGTATCAACTGAGCATGTATGACCATAATGGATGAATAGGTTTATTGATGAGCCTTTCGATGTTCACAGGTACTCTCTGTAAGGATCTTTCAACGTTAGAGGTTGTCTTTCGCTGGTAAAGCTCCCTTGCACACAAGTAGATGACAACTCTAATTTCATAAGCTCGTGCCCAATGAGCCAGTTAAGGAGGATTCAGCATTAGACAAAGCTTCCCACACCAGAACTTCTATCTTCAATTCCAAACAATACTTAAACATATGGGACTTTTGGAATATTCTAAATATCATGAGGCATAAATGACTGCCTTAAAAGATCAAGCCTCCAGAAATGAGTATCCATATCTATCAACTCAGCAACCTTAGCTTCAGGAAGAAAGTAACTTCAGGTGATAGTATCTGATGAGATTCAGCAGCAGGAAGCCATCTATCTTTGAAAATACAGTTTCCCCATTTCCAATCCTCCAACACAGTCCCTGTTTCAGTATTTTCCTTCCAGCTAATACACTTTGTCAAGTATATGATGGAGCATGACCCAACTTGGCTTGACGGAAAGAACAGTGAGGATATTACATGGTCCTCCAAATTCTTGCTAAGAATGAGTCTGGATCATTCAAAATTTTCCACCCTTGCTTAGCCAACATAGCAAGATTAAAAGATTGCAGCTCCCTGACCCAATCAACCATTGCTTTTAGGAACACATAAGTTGTCCCATAGCCCAATGCATCTTCTTTTCTGAATGCTTCTGTCCCCACCAATAAGCAGCTGTCGTTTGAGTGAGTTCCTTGCATAACCTCACAGGTAGTTGGAAGAAGCTCATAACATAGGAAGGGATGGCTTGTATGACTGACTTTATCAGAACTTCCTTCCCAACAATAGGCAGATTCTTCTCCTTCCAACCATATAGTCTACTCCAAACTTCGGATTTTAAATCTTCAAATGCAGCACGTCTAGAGCAACCAATAAAAGCTGGAACCCCAAATAACAATCAAAACTATTTGTTAACAACCAGACCTGAAGGTTTCTCATGACAGCCAAAAACACGGAGAATCTCATCGCAAGTCGGACTTGATGCTTTCCCAAAGATGACACAATCATCTGCAAAGAATAAATGATTCAAACAGGGACCTCCACAACTAGCAGCAGCTCCAGATAATGATTTGTCTTGCTAAGATTGTATTAATCGGCTTGATAGTCCTGCACAAAGAAGAAAGATATATGGGGAGATAAGGTCACCTTGGTGTAATCCTCTGCTGGAACTGAAAAGTACTTTTGGAGAACCATTGATTAAAACCAAGTATGTAGGAGTAGAGATACACTCCAGAACCAAATTGATCCAGCTCTCACCAAAGCCTAACTTCTGCACCATCATTCATAGAAAAGACCACTGAACATTATTTAGACCACTGAACATAGGCACTCAGCATTTAACTTATGTAATTTAGACCACTGAACATAGGCAGAGTTTTGTGCCAATTTATAGAGTTCATTTAACTTATGTAATTTTTTTATAGTGTTTTTTTTTTTTTTTAAGTTTTGTCGAATTTATTTTTTAAACCCAAGAAGGCAACTACTCAAGCAGCCTACGTGCTCTATATGATTAGCCGATTTATTCAATTACATGCACAAATTAAACAGGTTCCCTAAATTACCAGTGTATGTTGACTGGAAATCTGTGGCAGGATTAACACTTGTATGCTGTCCCTGGCCACACCATATACAGCTTACCTTGAGTTCAAGACAACTACAGCTTACCTTGAGGCTGTGCTTGGACTTGTTGGAGGCGAAATTCATAAGCAGTCTGTCTATTTGGATGCAGAAAGAGGGCGGAGGCTGCAATACCAGATATTACCAATGCAAGTTGGGTTTTTTAACAGCGGCCGCAGCAGCATTATGGGATTTCACGCACCACAGCCACAGCCTAGGGAAAACGAGGAACAGGATGGCCTCAAGTATCCCAAGAAGAGAGCAGATGGATGGCAGGAGACTGAGTTGGGTGAGTTCTTCAAAGGATCAGGAGAAGATCATGAGGAACTTGAACTGAGCGTTTTGGAGGTCAAAGGTTGGTGACTAAAAGGGTGGCCTCATTCGTCAAGGGATTGATATAAAGCTAAACCATAATAGAATTTTGTTGTTTTGATTCAATTTAGTAAGGTGATTGAGGAAAAGGCAAAAGGCAAAAGGCAAAGAATGTGGTATGGGATGTCGGACGGCCTTGTGATGAAAAAAATATTAGGAGCCAGATATATAGCACTAGTACAGCACATTGTGATGGTACCAGGTGCAAAGATGACAAAAGCATGTCTAACACCTGTAGCTCAGAAATCATCTTGCGTGGGTGGATTTTAAAATTTTATGTCTCTCTGCTTATTGTTGTAATTGGAACATGGATTTCAGCCAATAAATTGAATGGAAGTCTATGCTTTATTCATCTATTTTAATTAATTTTTCTACTATAATCTTTCTTTAATATATAGATATTCATTAGTAAAGTAAAATGATTAATTTTTTGTTTGCACTGTGACTAGATTATTTTCATCGAGACAAAAATACAATTCAAATAAAATGTTATATGTGTGTGTGTGTGTGTGTGTTGTGTGAGGGAGAGAGAGAGAGAGAGAGAGACTGCAATATCAGGGATACACCTGGTTGAACGGGGTTGGACGTGTATAAGCTCTACTCATATCATCTCTCATCCTCGAGCACTGGCACCACATTGTTTCTTCTTTGGCCAAAAAGTCTTCAATCTGCTTCTTTAGAGTGTTAGCTTGCACACCAATCACAGGATTGGGAGAATGATCAATAACCTGAAGTTCTTGTTCTCCTGTACGAATTTGATTTTAAATATGACCAAAGCAGTCTCTGCCAACATCTTCTACAGGCCTACAAACGTTCACAAACTCTATACAAGGGGATGCCTATCACATTCACAGAAGTCCACATCTCCTCAATTAGTGCTTCACAACTTGGATTAGAAAATTAAGCCATTTCAAAACTAAAAGGCTTCCTTGTACATTGCTGAAGGAACAGAGTCAAGAGGAATAAAAATAACAGAGTGATCTGAACCAGTTGAAGGAACATGCTCAACAACAGTAGAAGGAAACATCTCAATCCAAGAGGCAGAAGCCAATGCTCTATCCAGGCGAGCACAAGTACATGTAAAATCAAAATCATTGTTAAACCAAGTGAGAGGGGAGCCTCTAAAGTCCAACTCAGACTTAGCACAGTCCTCATTACTCTGCTAAATAATTTAAATTGCCATGATGGTCTAACAGCACCTCCAAAGCTTCATGAGGCCCCAAGAGTTCTTCAAAATCACCTGCGCATAACAATGGCAAAGACTGAATTCCATGCAATGCCTTAACAGCGACTAACTCTCCTTATGTTTTGAGGAATCTGGTTGGCCTTAAAAACCAGTAAAGAAAGCACCTCCAACATCATTTATAACGGTATCAACATGAGACCGAGAATAAGATGAAACTGTATGATCCACATCTGCAGACCAATACAAAGCAAGGCCACCATAAAGACCAACTTATTCACATCAAAATCAATAGCAAGAAGTTTGTTTTGGATAAAAAAAGAACCTTGGGATCTTTTTCCTTTTTCAAGTTTTGGATGCTTCATCTCAGGCTGAGAAGTATTGTCCAACTCATTTGCATAAAAAAACGTTGCAGAGTAATATGTGAGCCCAAAAAACAACCAGAACATTCTCAGTACCCCTGACATCATCCATAGCCACCCTTTCATCAGTGTTTTCAACTGCTCCACTCAGAGAACCACCATCAGTAACAGTTGCAGGAACAGGAATTTCAGAAACAGCTTGGTTCATTGATGAAGAAGCACCATCCAGACCAGTGCGAGTTGCATTTTCAGAATCACACCCGTAATCATGGTCCATAATAAGGAGAAGCCTCAGAATGAAGAACCGAGAGACTCAAACAAAGAGAACAATCCTTTGCGTTGCCCCATGAAAGTAAGTACAAGTGATAGTATTCAATGAGATTCAGCAGCAGGAAGCCATCTTATCTTTGAAAATATAGTCTCCCCATTTCCAATCCACCAACACAATCCCTATTTCAGTATTTTCCTTCCAGCTAATACCCTTCACTAAGTATATGATGGAGCACGACCCAACTTGGCTTGAAGGAAAGAACACTGAGGTTTGGATTTGGCCTTCCAAATTCTTGCTAAGATTGAGTCTGGATCATTCAAAAATTTCCACCCTTGCTTAGCCAACATAGCAAGATTAAAAGATTGCAGCTCCCTGAAACCCAACCCACCATTGCGCTTAGAAACACGTAAGTTGTCCCATTTAGCCCAATGCATCTTCAGTTTTGAATGCTTCTGCCCCCACCACTAAGCAGCTGTCATTTGAGTGAGTTCCTTAAATAACCTCAAAGGGAGTTCGAAGAAACACATAAGAAGGGATGGGCTTGTATGGCAGACTTTATCAAAACTTCCTTTACGGCAATACTTGGGATTTTAAACCTTCAAATGAAGCATGTCTAATAAAAGCTGGAACCCCAAATAACAACCAAAACTATTTGTTTCTTGACCAACCAACACAATTGTAAATGAATCACGGCAGATTTCTGCATATTTTAACTGAAGAAAACTTGGGTTTTTGCTCTGTTAGCAACCTGACAGTTTCTCATAACAGTCAAAAACACGAAGCATCTCATCACAAGTTAGACGTGATGCTTTCCCAAAGATGACACAATCGTCTGCAAAGAATAATTGATTCAAACAAGGATCTCTGCAACTAGCGGCAGCTTCAGATAATCGTTTGGATTGCTCAGATTGTGTTACTTGGCTTGATAGTCCTGCACAAAGAAGAAAGATATATGGGGAGATAGGGTCACCTTGGCTTAATTCTCTGCTGGAATGAAAAAACCTTTTGGAGAACCATCGACTAAAACAAAGTATGTAGCAGTAGAGATACACACAGAACCAAATTGATCCAGCTCTCACCAAAGCCTACTTTCTGCATCATCATTCTTAGAAAAAACCGCACAACATGATCATAAAGCTTTACTCATAATAATAATAATACTAATAATAATAATATGTAACTACTATTATAAGCACTCAGAATTTGTTGACAGAGTTTTGTGTCAATTTATTGAGTTCATTTAACTTATGTACGATTTTTTTTAGTATTACATTTTTTTTTTAAGTTTTGTCAAATTTAATTTTTAATCCAAAGAAGGCAACCACTCAAGCAGCATACTTGCCATATATGATTAGCTTATTTCTTCAATTACATGCACAAATTAAACAGGCTCCCTACTGTGGCTGAGCTTATCAGTGTGAGTTGGCTGGAAATCCATGGCAAGATTAAAACTTGAATGCTGTCCTCGGCCACACTGTCTACGGCTTACCTTGTGTTCAAGACAACTACAGGGTGAAATTTATTTGAATTCCAACCCATTGAGGCTGTGGTTGGACTTGTTGGATGCGAAATTCATAAGTAGACTGTCTATTTGGATGCAGAAAGAGAGCGGAACTAGTGATACCAGATAGTACCAATGTCAGTTGGGTTTTTTAACAGTGACCGCAGCAGCATTCTGGTGTTTCAAGCACCACAGCCACAGCCTAGGGAAAACAAGGAGCTGGATGGCCTCAAGTATCCCACAGAGAGAGTAGATGGGGTGGCTGGAGACTGAGTTGGGTGAGTTCTGCAATGGATCAGGAGAAGATCACGGGGAACTTGAAATGAGCATTTTGGAGGTCAAAGGTGGTGACCGGAAGGGTGGCCTCATTCTTCAAGGGATTGAGATAAAGCTAAACCTCAATAGAATTTTGTTGTTTTGATTCAATTTAGTAAGGTGATTGCGGATAAGGCAAAGAATGTGGTATGGGATATCGGACAGCCTTGTGCTGAAAATAATATTAGGAGCGAGATATATAGATCTAGTACAGCACATTGTGATGGTACCAGGTGCAAAGATGACAAAAGCATTTCCAACACCTGTAACTCAGAAATCATCCTGCGTGGGTGGATTTTGAAATTGTCTCTCTGGTTATTGTTGTAATTGGAGCATGGATTTCTGCCAATAAATTGAATGGAAGTTTATGCTTTATTAATCTATTTTAATTACTTTTTTCTGTTAAAATTTTTCTTTTATATATAGATATTCATTAGTAAAGTAAAATGATTAATTTTTTGTTTGCACTGTGACTAGATTATTTTCATCTTGAGACAAAAATACAATTCATATAAAATGTTATACATGTGTGTGCGCATGTGCGTGTGAGAGAGAGAGAGAGACTGCAATATCAGGGATACACCTGGTTGAATGGGGTTGGACGTGTATATGCTCTACTCATATTGTCTCTCATCCTTGAGCACTGGCACCACATTGTTTCTTCTTTATCCAAAAAGTCTTCAATCTGATTCTTTAAAGTGTTAGCTTGCACGCCAATCGCAGGATTGGGAGAGTGATCTCTAACATAAAAGTTCTTGTTGTCCTGTAATAATTTGATTTTAAATATTACCAAAGCAAAGTCTCTGCCAATGTCTTCTACAGGCCTACAAACGTTCACGAACTCTATACAACGGGCTGCCCATCACATTCACAGAAGTCCACACCTCCTCAATTAGTGCTTCAAAACTTGGATCAGATAACCAAGCCATTTCAAAACTGAAAGGCTTCCTTGTACATTGCCGAAGGACCAGAGTCGAGAGGAATTAAAATAACAGAGTGGTCTTAACCAGTTGAAGGAACATGCTCAACAACAGTAGAAGGAAACAACTCAATACAAGAGGCAGAAGCCAATGCTTTATCAAGGCGAGCACAAGTACATGAAGAATCAAAATCATTTTTACACTAAGCGAGAGGGGAGCCTCTAAAGTCCAACTCAGACTTAGCACAATCCTGCATTACTCTCCTAAATGATTCAAATTGCCATGATGGTCTAACAGCACCTCCAAAGCTTCATGAGGCCCCAAGAATTCTTTCCAATCACCTGCACATAACAATGGCAAAGACTGAATTCCATGCAATGCCTTAACAGCGGCTAACTCTCCTTATGTTTCAAGGAATCTGGTTGGTCATAAAAACTAGTAAAGCGCAAAGCACCTCCAACATCATTTATAATGGTATCAACATGAGACTGAGAATAAGACAAAACTGTAAGATCCACATCTGCAGACCAATACAAAGCAAGACCACCAGAAAGACCAACTTATCAGAGAAAAAGCAATAGCAAGAAGTTTGTTTTGGATAAAAACAGAACCTTGGGATTTTTTTCCTTTTTCAAGTTTTGGATGCTTCATCTTAGGCTGAGAAGAATTTTCCAACTCATTTGCATAAAAATACATTGCAGAGTAATATGTGAGCTTGAAAAACAACCAGAGCATTCTCAATATCCTGACATCATCCGTAGCCACTTGTCATCAGTGTTTTCAACTGCTCCAATCAGAGAACCACCATCAGTAGCGGTTGCTGGAACAGGAATTTCAGAAACTACTTGGTTCATTGATGAAGAAGCACCATCCAGACCAGTGTGAGTCGCATTTTCAGAATCACCCCATAATCATGGTCCATATTAAGGAGAAGCCTCAGAATGAAGAGCTGAGATACTCCAACAAAGAGAACAGTCCGCACCATGAAAGTAACTACAGGTGATAGTATCCAATGAGATTCAGCAGCAGGAAGCCATCTATCTTTGAAAATACAGTCTCCCCATTTCCAATCCACCAACACAATCCCTATTTCAGTATTTTCCTTCCGGCTAATACGCTTCACCAAGTATACGATGGAGCATGACCCAACTTGGCTTGAAGGAAAGAACAGTGAATATAGTATTTGGCCTTCCAGATTCTTGCTAAGATTGAGTCTGGATCATTCAAAATTTTCTACTCTTGCTTAGCCCACATAGCAAGATTAAATTATTGCAGCTACCTGAAACCCAATCCACCATTGCGTTTAGTAAGACATAAGTTGTCCCATTTAGCCCAATGCATCTTCAGTTCTGAATGCTTCTGCCCCCACCACTAAGCAGCTGTCATTTAAGTGACTTCCTTACATAACCTCACAGGGAGTTAGGAGAAACACATAAGAAGGGATGGGCTTGTATGACAGACTTTACCAAAACTTCCTTCCCAGCAGTACTTGGCATTTTAAACCTTCAAATGCAGCACGTATAGAGTGACCAATAAAAGCTGGAACCCCAAATAACGATCAAAATTGTTTGTTTCTTGACCAACCAACAGAGTTGTAAATGAATCACGGTCAGATTTCTGCACATTTGAACCGAAGAAAACTTGCGTTTTTGCTCTGTTAACAACCTGACAGTTTCTCATAGCAGTAAAAAACACAAAGAATCTCATCACAAGTCAGACTTGATGCTTTCCCAAAGATGCAACAATCATCTGCAAAGAATAAATGATTCAAGCAAGGACCTCCACAACAAGCAGCAGCTCAGATAATCATTTGGTTTGCTAAGAATCTCTTCACTTTAGCTCTACAAACTTGGGCCGAACTGCTATCGCTCCTGAACGCAATTCATAGAAACGGTATCTGCATTCCTTAAGGTAGTTTGTCACAGCTGCTGGAATGACCGGAGCTCCTCAGCTGTGTTTACCTCTACCTGTGATGACCTCTAATGGTTTTGGCCTCTGCCCTGATAGTTCAATTTGTTGCAGACGGCATTGCAAAGCTCGAATGGCTTCATTTGCATGAAGCCCATGCAAATCCAATCTCCATAAATCGTCTGTTCTATTCACGGATTTGAATATTTCCGTGGCTGCCCTAGCGTTGAGACAATTAGCAACGAATTGTGCTTCTTGAGCCATCAATGAGTAATGATGACCGGAAACACAATCACCTCTTCGATATGCATCATTGGCTGCTCTTGAGTACTGGGATACTGTCCTGTTAATGATAATCTCAGATGAGAAGAGAAGATTTTGTGGTATTTAATAACATAAAACTTAAATGGAATAAAAAAAAATCATTATCATGCAAATACATGTTGCCATACTTACCTTATCATTTTCTGTGCATCTTTTCTGTGGAATTTGTAGACATCATCCAATTCACACTCAGAAAGCTTTCTAGTATCCATCATCTCAGCAATGATCCTGGTTCTCCACAGGGATAAACTTTTGTCTGTCATTTGTCACATGGAAAGTAATTAGTGTCACATGGCAAGTAATTAGAATTAGAATTTATTTTCACAAGTAATTAGAAGTAGAATTCATTTCCACATTGGTTGTTTGTTTATTCTCTTCAAAGCTGTCATTGGCAGGCCTTATCCATATTATTATTTGCAGCTGCAATGATGTTAGGAACCTAATGTGTTGTTGTGCTAAGGCTGAGTCTACTATGGGACATTAGCTTAGCTTACTATCATGCTTAGTGCTGGTGCTGTGCTATTGATGCTGCTGATTGGGCAGAGAGGCCACTGTGTCAGTGCCCTGATTCTGCTTTGTTGCTGTATGCTGTGTTAGTGACTGCAGTAGTGAGTTTGTGTGTGTGCAGTGTGCTGTGTATGCTGCTGCTCAATGGAGAATGTTAGTTGTTAGTGTCCTATTGTAAGTGCATAGTGTTCAAGTAATTCAAGTGTCATGAAACTTCAACTGTTAAGTTGCTGTGATGCCAAGCTACGGTTGCTATATGGTGCTGGAGCCCAATAAAGCAGTACTAAAGTCATAATTATAGCCTGTAGCAGTGGAGTATAAGTGGAGCAATGCCGCAATGCAGAAGAGTTAGTGCAGCAGTATGCAGATTGGCACTGGTTAAGGTTGTGTATAGGTATCAGATATATGCGTGTGCTAGATGATAGCAAATCGGGGATATTGCCAATAACTAATTTGCTCACATATAATAATTCACATGAGCATGTGACTAACCAGTGAGTTGTTAGTGAGCTGTCAAAAAGCTAGGAGCTTGTTACTAATCAATTGAAAGTTTTTTTTTTTTTTTGGTGGATAATTCAGAAAATTTTGATTGACACAAAGTTACAACTTGCAGACATATCAGCAAACCCCAACAAACAGAACAACAGAAACATGAAATTGCAAATTCAGGTCAAATAGGCAAATTAACATTCAGAAAGATAGACTGACTAGTACATACAAGTAACTTATTGGCTTAGAACTTACAAGGTTTTTAAGTTAACCAAATTCCAATATTCTGGAGGGACTGTTCCAGAAAATTAATTTGCTTCAAGATTCTTACTTAAAAAAATTTTCCATTCAAATTGCTAGCAAGTTCATTTTAAAGTACACAAACTTACACATTTGCACAGACTCTTTTGTTCCATGAAAATAAATTCAACAGTGATGTGGGAATAAATATTTCCAGCTTTTGAGTTCCGACTTCCAAAGAGTAACCAATTACAGTTTAAGTGACAGAACAAAACAGGGAAAGTAGATAAGTCATAAGAAACACTGATCCAATTGCCCATACTTTCTGCTGCATTATACAACAAGTCAACTAATAGTCTAAAACCAGGCCTCAATTTCATGTACTAAAATTTCCATTACTATTTTTCTAAAATAAATGAAGGGCGACCACATAGCAACCAATAGTAAATGATAAAATAATCAACCAAAAAGAAACAGGATACGATAACCAAACAATGTTTCATATGTAGTTACTCCTCTAGTTTAAATTACATCACTTCTACAAAATATTAATCTTAGAGAGTTCCTGTGTATGACACACTCAAAACACTTTGGAAGATAGTGCTCAAGAAACTGCAGGCTTGCTATCATAGGCCTCTCTTGCTTCAAGTACATCTGGACGATACCGTTTGGAAAGGACTTCAACTTGTTCAGCAAATGACTTGTTTGAATGCTCACCGAGGTGTTTGACCATCTGGTCCCATCGCTTTTGACATACCTCTCCCGACCTATGCTCAAGCAAATCATCCCAGTCCACATCTTCTATGCAGCAAGCATCCAAGCTGTAAAGAGCATCCAGCAGGCGGTAGTCATCAGCATCAGCCCATAAACCTTCACTGACCATAGGTGATGTTAATTGGTTATACCACTTCATGCAGCAAAGCACATTGCTTCTGGTAGATAACTTATCACTAATGGCTTCCCAAGCGATATTATCTCGCAACATACCATGCTTAGATTTCTTTTCTTCACTGGCCTTCATTCGCAGATCCAAGTTTACTAAATCAAACAAGTTCTGATACTCCTCTTGGGACCAACGTCCTTTCTTCATATTGGGCAGTTTTATTCTACGCCATGTATCCTTTACATGAAACCTATGTTTGCCAAGCGCATCAGCCATCAATTTCCACTCTGACCCATGTTTTTTATGAAAAGATCGGATAAGTTCATACTCTTCTTGAGTCCATTTACGGTTCTCACCTCTTTCAAACAAAATATGGGCTCGATAATATACACTCTCAGTAGGCCTCCAAGGTAAGGCTGCTGCTATTTCCTTCCAACAATTTTTAGTCTTACGGTGAGATTTACAATGAAGAACCATGTTTAGGCCTTCATCACCTAACTGGTGTTCCTCTATGTAATCAAAAACAGCCTTTTTAACCATCTCATCTTCTTCTTGTGAAAACCTCTTACCTCGTACTAAGCTGTCATCTTGATCACTATTCCCTTCAATTGGAGCATCAGATGAAGGAAAAACCACCAAATTATCTGAGAAACTTACTCTCTTAGGTGTTCTCTTCAGTGGAGAATTTTCGTTATGATCACTGGTCTCAATATCTTTCCTTCCTTTCTTTTTTGTAGGCTCAACCTTTTCTGTGTTTTTCCTATCTGAGACCTCTCTTTCTTTTCCCATGTTGTTCTTCACAGTAACATCACCACCCTCTGTGTCCCTCTTCCTTTTCTTCCCCTTTTTGTCTACTACTTTACCATCCTTGGTTTCATCATCGTCTATTTTCCCAATGCTATTTTGCCCCTTAACTAGCTCATCCACTTTGTTATTCTCAAGGGTTTCATTAGTATAAGAAGCTGTCTCAATTCCATCTTTGTTTTTTTCCTCCTTATGCTTCTTTTTCTTTTTCTCCTTTTCACCTGCTTCTTTCCCATACTTCATTTCATCATTGTCTCTTTTCCCAAAGCTATCCTGCCCCTTAACTAGCTCATCCACTTTGTTATCCTCAAGGATTTCATTCACATAAGAAGCTGTCACAATTCCATCTTTGTTCTTTTCCTCCCTATGCTTCTTTTTCTTCTTCTCCTTCTTTTCATTTGATTCTTTCCCATCCTTTTTTCCATCATCGTCTCTTTTCTTAAAGCTATCCTGCCCCTTAACTAGCTCATCCACTGTGTTGCCCTCAAGGATTTCATTCACATACGAAGCAGTCTCAATTCCATCTTTGCTCTTCTCCTTCTTATGCTTCTTTTTCTTTTCTTTTCTCTCTTCATTTCTCCTCTCATCCTCACTGCTCATTTTGATACCCTCCTCCACTCTCATAAGCACATCATTTTCACTTCCATTCACCTCTGATATATCAGCTTCATTTCCCCTGTCTTTCTTACTTTTATTGCCTTCCTTGCCAAGTGTTTTCTTACCCATGTAGCTAATAATCAACCTCCAACTTTTAAATCGTTGCTGCCAAAATCCCTGCTGCAGAAGCTGAAAAATAAAATAAAATGGCAGAAAATTAAAAAATATTTCCAACATATTTGTCATTTTTTAAAGTGAGCAAAGAGATTTGACAAAAAAAGGTTGTGAATGGGAAACAGATATAGATTGTGGTTGTCATTTTTTTTTCCTTCTTCCTACTCATTTGAACTAAATAGTTGACATTGTTATGCTTATAACCATGGTTTTGAAAACCAGACCAGACGGCCCGGCCGGTTCAACAGGGAACCAGGCACCAGTCCGGAAACCCCCCCCCCCCCCCTGGAAACCAGTCAAAACTGGGAACCAGAGACAAAAACGGTTTTGCCTTGGTCCAGTTTTTAAAACCATGCTTATAACGCTGCAATGTAAATGATGCTTTTTAATAGTAGAAACAAAAACTACTAGCAATAACTTAAAACACAGAACCCAACCAGCATTATTAAATAACCCTTCAACCCTCAAAGAGATTTTACGAAATTGCAATGATTGGTACAGTAACATACAATAACAATCAGAATTCAACTGAAACCAAAAAAACAATGAAGTGTAAGACTGTTAAACAATCAAGCGGCCACTTTGGAGACTCAAATATAGCCCAAAAATTCTTGGTTTTGTCTCTCCACAGCCCACATAAAGAAGTATAGATGGAATCCTAGAACATAAGGATACCAGCCATATAGGAGATTCAATATTGAAACAGAGATAGGACACCCAAAACAACATAATTAAGCATCCATTTGATATCAGTTCAGTGTTGAGGGCATTTTTTGCAACATACCAAGGCTGTTGGTTTTGCAAAATTTGGCACTGAGACCAAACCAGAGGGGAGGAATAGTAAACCGAGCAAATTGTAATTCAATTGGTTCAGAATAGTCAGTTTCCAATCTGCTTTAAAAACTCTTGAATAAAGTTTCTAGTTGGGTTGCTGATACATAAAGATGGCAGGGGGAAAGGAACTTATTTAAACCCCTTAAAATGGTCATTTACAGAATACAACCCAATCACAATTTAATAAAATCTGTTTTTATAAGATAAAAAGCCCAGACAATGCAATAAGTAGCCAAAATTAAATATAAAGAACCAGTCTTGAATGTTAAATATCGCATTAAGATTAAGACCGGAAGATATCCAAATCCTTACAATGGGTCTCAGTTAGCACAATTGCCAATCTCCCAAATCCTCAACTTAACATAATACTAAATTTTCCACAAGAACTATTACATGTGGATTAAAATCTCAACCATCAAAGCTTGTATCCAGAATACATCTATGAACTTTTTGCCAAGAATTTCCCCAACATGGGCACCACTCTTTAGTGCCCTTTTGATCTCAGAATAATGCAATTACTTCTGTAGCTTTGCTTCATGCCTTTGATAGACATATATGAGACATTATTTGCTCACTTGGTCATGAATGCAATTGGTGGATTAATGCAAGATTTTGCCAGAGCCTACATCAAACCACTACCTTTTCACCTTATAAACCTAAGGAAAGTTCTATTTAAAAGAATAATCGATCCATGTCACGGAGGAGATGTCACAGAATCCATACAAGCTAAAATTACAGAGATCACGGTTAAGAGAGAGCTTCAAAAAGGAGTCTACAAAGCAAGAGGAAGACAACATAGGAAAACAGAGTTTTTCCCTATAAATATTTTCTTCATGTATACAAAATCTCTACAATGAGCAATTCTTGCAATTGTTTTTTGTAATATGGTATAACGCATTGATCCATGTTTTGAAATAATAGTGTTTTTTTTTTTTAAAACTATGAAAGGATCACAAAAGATTGTGTATAACTAAATGGTGTATAACTGTATACTTCCAAGTCTTGTGGTTGGCTCTGCCACATCATGTCTTAACACAGTCACTCATGACTATAACTTTTTCACATCCACCAGTAACTCTGTCACATAGGGAAGTGACTCCATGATTTTTAGACCTCGGAAAACCTAAAATAAGGTCTTGGATATTAAGAGTTGGCATGCTTTAGTAGACCACATTTACAAGATTGCTACAATGGTGTTGATATCAAGGGTTGGCTGGGCCTTTGAATGTAAATACGTATGCTTTATGTACTTGAAATACAGTGTTTGGTTGATTTCTTTTGAATTTGCTAGTTTAGAATGTTCACATTAGTCTCAAGTCTCAACAAACTAACTTGAGGTTAAAAATGTAAGCTAAAAACCCACAAAAAGCTCACGCATCAGTCTCAACAAACTACCAAAAAATTTTAACATTCAATTTTAGTGCATTCTGTCCAAAATAGCGTTTGCTTAAAATGATTTTCGCATACCACTTTGATACCAGCGTACACAATAATGTATTGGCTCAAGCAGGTTATAATGTGATCTCACATACCTCTATATATATATATAACCAGAGCAAATAGAAGGTTATGCTAAAAACTTTGGTCGGTAATGAATATTTGAAGAAGTGGTTTTTCCTCAAAATTAAACCACAGTACCAGTAAGTGTGTGTACCGTATCAGTCGAGAGAGTGAAAGACTTCGAGAGAGTCAGAGAGAGAAATACCTGGGCCGATCTCCGTCTCGGCGTCTCCGATGTGCGAGTGCGAACTGCGACGGCGACGATGACGATGACTGAGCGACTGGGACTGGAACTGGGCTGATCTCCGTCTCCGATGCGATGAGGCCAGGGGCGACGATGTCTGATGAGGCTGAGCGACTGCGACTGCGACTGGACTGGAGCTGGACCGATCTCCGTCTCCGATGCGATGAGCGGCGACGATGTCCGATGAGCGATTGCGCTGGAGCTGGGCCGATCTCCGATGCGGTGAGGGGCGACTGGACCGATCTAACTTCTAAGGGGAGGCGCTGTTGCTCTGTTTTTCATTTTAGGTTTGTTTAGCTTTAGTGATTTGAGGTTGCTGATTTGTATTGAGTGTTTTTTTTTTTTTTTTTAGAAACTATGGGTTTTCTTCCTTTGTAATTTGTTAGGCTTGCCCGTGGGTTTGATGTTGGGCTTGCTAGTTGCCGTTCGTTGTTTTGCTCTGTTAAAAATTTTTTTTTTTTTTTTTTTTTTGTTCTGTTACAAAAAAAAAAATTTTGGGCTTTTTTTTTTTTTGCTTGAAAATAGAACAAATAATTTTTTTTTTTTTAATTTGAGGGTGTTCCTATTTTTTTTTAAGGTACAAAAATAAAAAAATTTTAATTATTATATATAAAAAAAAAAAATTTAAGTCAGGGTGTTCCTGAAAACACCCTGAGCATAACGTGGCGCCGCTACTGAGTCAAGTGTCAATGTGAGTCTTAGTTCTAACTTTAAAGCCCCAAGAGTTAGGTAAGGAGCAAGTAGTGGTCGAGGGTGTGATGCCTCAGATTAACTGGATTGGATGTTAATTAAGTGTGTGGGTATGTCATAAGTCCTACATCAGGCTTTTTCAATAACTATAAAGAACTTCAATTATAACTAGACTAGTCCTTTTTTTTAAGATGTATGAACTACATTAATATTGAAAAGAGTAAGGTGTTCTATGCAGACTTTAATGGGAAAAGTAAGATATTTATTTTCAAATGGAACGATGGGCTTTAATCAGATATGCCTTTGATTCTAGAAAGATTATGCACGAGTGTAAACCCTTTCTTCAATAGCTTGTAGGAAGAATTCAGTCTTGGATTGCAAAAGATTTATCTTTTGCCCGGAAGTTTGCAACATTTCATATTGCCTAAAAGTTTGTTAAAAGCATTGAGCAATATCTTATATGCAAATTTTGCTGAGAAAGCCAATATTGGCGCTGAGGTTTATGCGGGTGAAAGATTGAAATAAGGTGCTGCTTTGAAAAACATTACTTGGCCTGGCTCTCCGTATATGCCTTGGGTGAAAAACTAAAAGTTTCTTTACAAGAAAAAAAAAATTGGGCTTGCCCGTATACCTTCATATTGTGCATTGTGGAAGACGGAAAACACTAAAATCAAGATCTCTAGATGTGCATACACGAAACCATTAAGCGCAAAGCAGAAAGTGCAGGAAATGACTCCTGGTTTCATCAAGATACCATCATACCATCACACCATCACTCAAACTTGAAGATAGAGTCAATTAATTTGTCCTCAAAAGATAAAATTTTGATTCCACAACTACTTGCAAAGAGTTGAGAGTACCTAATTTGGTCCTGATATCACTTGTTTTGGCACCTTCTAGTCCGAAACATTGCTTTGTAGAGGGGTTGGCTTTAATAAGAGGTTTTCCAAACAAGGTTGAGCAAATTAAATTGGAAAATAACAGGTAAGGCAACCTTGGTGTTTTACTTGCATGTCTCTTAATGAGAGCAGATATCATACGCAGTATACTTGGCCTATTTGGGTCACAAATCATTATACTCTCAAAGTCCAGGAGATAATCGGTCTAGAAGACAAATTTGGTATTTCCATAGGTAACACAGATTTATATATATATATATTGGTAAAGATAACATATGGATATCCTAGGTTTTAAACTCATGACTTCACTCTCAAATTGGTCTTACAAGGGAAAAATGCATCATTCAAGTTAAATGGGTCATTTTCCAAGGATTGTTTCCTATACTGTTCGTCCACCATAAGTCAGGCTTGTAGAAGAAAAGCTGCAAATTCATACCTTTATCACCTACAACACATTGAGAGCGTAAAACTAGATTCATGCAACATATTATAATCCATAGTAATCAGATGCTCCAAATGCTTAGCAATCTAAATGTACACATCTCTAGATTACCATTTTGGATAATTCAAGGCACGGATTAGTAATGGAGGCTATATTCCTTCTATTCTCCAGCCTAATATGCAGTTTTTTAACTTGGGGGAGGGGGGGTGTCTTATATGTTTTCACCTCTCTTTAAATGGTAATATACAACATCAATGAAATGATTAGAGAAGGAAGTTCATTACTTAAATCTACAATATCATGATATGCTTTAGTAAGATATTGACAGGAAAAAAAATCTAACTTAATTTTTCTAAATAAGTGAAAGATATGTGTGATGGCCAGTAAATACGGACCAACTAGGAAAACTGCTGAGGCCAACAATAATTACTCTTTGAAGCAATCCTTTAGCTGACCACTATCACTACAGTAAACCCTATACATCAAACAGATAAGATCTAAGATCATATTCAATGAGTGGAAACAAATGCAACCCTTACAAAAAAACACAAGAACTATGGTAAAAAGAGAGGATAAAACAATCAAGTGTCCGAAGTATGAGGAATGTTTTATCACCAAAAAAGCCAGGGTATATTAATATAGATAGCTCATATAGCTTAGCTCCTAAACAAAATTTCCAGCCAATCTAATCATGTTTTTTTATTTTCCATGTGGGGGCAATCCAATGGGGCATAAAATCAGAAATGTATTTTAAGATACTATGAACAAAAGAAATTTACACTGAATGGTTGTTAACTTCTTATTGAAACAAGAGTATCTTACCTTTTGAATGGCTTAACAACGAGGCAAGCTGAAAGAAGACTATTCTCCACAAAGTAACGTAAGAATGCATGCTATCGCTGACTTCAGGAAATGTATATTGCAATCCAGCAAGGATCGACACATGTTGAGTCTGAAGATGTTCAACTAATAAATGCTTCCCTTTGTTACTCTGGAATTTCTATTTTCTAACTCCATTGTAGCAAGCAAATATACCCTTCTATTGTTGCCAAAAAAAATAATGAAACCACAGAAAGAATTACATGACCAAGAATAAATGTTATAAAGAACTAGATGAAAGAAGGGGAAATATACGCTTCAGTTTTCTTAAAGAAGGGGAAAGAACTACTGACAATTGCACAAGAGCATAATAGTTAATCACATATCTATTGTTATGGAAGGAAGTTAAGCATGTGGAATACAACTCACCCCAGTTATTGACACAGCCATCTCATCCTATATGCCAGTGTTCTCATCCATGTAATAGTACAGAGATCAAGTACCATAGAAACAGATTTATTTTGCTTTGATATGTTCTATAAATATATGGCTCCACTCAACTAGAAGGAGACCATATGGATAGGTTAAAATAGGATGAAAACACATTCTTAAAAGCAAAAAACACAAGAAGCAATGAAGGCCCTTGGAATTTCTTTTTCCTCATCATTGGGTGGGGGGGATGCTCAAAGAAGTTCCATCATCACGTAATTTTCACTTTCAAAACCTTTTTTTTTTTTAAATAGTAAATGATTCATTAAAGAGCAGGGCCATGCAACCCACGTACATGGGAAGTATACAAGAGATACACTAATAACTATTGATGCTAATTACAAAGATCAAGCATCTCAAGTAAATTTGAAATGAAAAATTGTCCTGAAACTGATATCCCCTCATATAAGGATCCAAGAAAGGGAAAATTCTTAGAGTTTTGAAGGACAATGCCTTTGCAATATTTGATGAATCCTCAGTCATTTCAATATTTTGTTTTTCCAGGCCAAACTTAGTTAACACACTTTGTTTCCGTTCTGCTCACCAATTAAACATAAAATTTCTGACCAGTAAGTCCATCCATGTTCACGCCGAAACTTTAAACATACCTTTAGCAGTTCACCCAGTGCACTGCTCAATTTTTGTTACCAAGACACCCTTACCATTGTTCTTATAATTCCTCTTTTTCTCTCAAATGCAGAACTGCCATGCATGAGCTGCATAAACTACATACACATTATTCTTATATGTGCAACCCATTTTCAACCAAACAATTCTCCACTGTATAACTGATCACTTAATGAATTACCACACTGACACTATTCACTGAAAAGATGTTTTAAACACCCATACAGTTAACTGTCTCATTTTGGTTGTCTGCTTGGCTGTAACAAGAAATTTCTAATAATTAATAATAAACAATATCATTATGGAAAAAATAAATCAATATATATATAAAAGTAGATACCTCATATGAGAGTCCATGAGGTCCTGCCATGTGGCATTCTCATATTATATTTAACATTTTTATTTTTTTTCATTAAATTTTTTTTTACTGTTACCTAATAAATCATGGTAACTTATTTGTACTATTATATAAATTTAGCATTTTTTTACCTCTTTTTATTAAGTAGTTTTTTTTTTTTTTACTGTTACTCAATAAATTATAGTAACTTATTGCATTTAACCTTTTTTACCTTTTTTTTATTAAGTTTTTTTTACTGTTACCCATCAATATCAATATATATCTAAAAGCAGAGACCTCATGTGAGAGTGCATGAGTTCCTGCCACGTAGCATTCTAATATTGCATTTAACCTTTTTCACCTTTTTTCATTAAGTTTTTTTTTTTTACTGTTACCCAATAAATCATAGTAACTTATTTTTACTATTATATAAACTAATAAGTTTCCCGTGCGATGCACGGATAATGTTATAATGTTTTATGTAAATTTGTTTTGAAAAATATTATACATATATTATAGCATATTTATTATAAAACTTTATTAGTAATGAGTTCATCATAAAAAGTAACAATTATAAATTACACACATATATCTATAATAATTATTTTGTAAAAGTAATGAGCAATAATAAAAACAACTTGAAGTAATATTGTATAATAAAAGTTGATAAAAGCATATTAATCTATTCTATATTATTGATTTTTATTATGTGATGTAACAAAAAACTTCATTACGATTTTTCTTTTCTTCAATGCTTTGTTATTGTGGTATGGTGACGCTTGTTGTCATCATTAGTTTCTCCATCTTCAACATTTGAAATTTAGTTCGTCCATATTTGCTCAATTTTTGAGCTTTCATCATTTTTTCCTTTTGTTGCATCATTTGTGTTAATTACTAATGAATTGGCACTGAGAGATTCTTGATTAGATCTTACAAAATTTGGACTTTGTCGCTAAGATTTTTCATAGGTATTTGCATTTTTATTAAATTTCAATGATATGACAGTTTTTTGTAAATTTTTTATTTTTGTTAATTTTGGAATAGTGCAGCAAAAAGAATTAACATAGTAAGTTGAATTGTGTTTTTTTTTCTTTCATACCTTTTTATCATTTGAATGCGCATAAAAAATCTTAGCAACTATGTAATTTTCAAAACCATCTTTTAGATTGAATTCATTCAAATGAAGTAGAGAAATCCATTTCTTTCCTAATTTTTTTTTTCAAATCACGTGGAATTCCTTCTCCAATATCAATATTTTTACAATAATTTAAATAAGTTGTACCTTAATTTATTTTTCAGCAAGATCTCGATCTTGTAGATTTATTTAGGATTTTCTCGGCATTTCAATCAAATATCACAAACTTTGTTTTGTTAGTTGCACTGAAAACTTCAATTTGAATCTTGTATCTAAAGTAGTTTGCAATTGTGTGTGTGTGTGTGTGTGTGTGTGTGTATATATAGTAGTTATAGTGAGATAAATATATTATAAATATTTGGAGATAAATATATTAAATATTTGCTTCTTCTCTCTTTTTGTGTCGTACTCTGTAGTCTGTACAACAACCCCTAAACACAACAAAAACCTCTTTTTTAGTTCTGGAGGATATGATGGAAAGGATTACTTGAAGTAAGATGAAATTTTAATTTCGATATTTGTTGCTTAAATATTTACTTATTTGTTGGATGAGTAGTTCTCTCATCTCTGCCACTTATTCAAAAAAATAATAATAAAAGGCCGAGTAGTTATCTGTCACCAGTTAGCAAAGTTCATCTACACTTGCTGCATAATAAATGTAGTGGACTTGTTTGAAATCAATCTATTGTGCCCTACTTGAGTTGTGAAGAACAGTTCAAATATAAATATCCCATGTGTCTGAAATATAAGCCAATGCTACAGACATAAATGCACACCAAAATGATCATGTTTGTAATTTGACATTCTTTTCACAAAGTACGTACAAAATGTAATACCAACCCATTGTTATATCAATGTTACTTATTATTGCAATACCCTAGCAATTCACATCTTGCAATGAACTTTGAAATTAATATGTATTAGTTTTTTAATGTAAATAATATGATCTATTATTATTATTTTACATAAATTAATATGTATTAACAAACATTTTTTGTAAGATCTCATTCAATGCATTTTATCTTTACTGTCTTCATATTATTTAAAGATAAATCATCCTATGAAAATTGTTTTGCATGTATTTTTGGTATTTCTTGTATAGAATAATGTTTTCGACCATTCCTATCATTGAATTTTTTTAAAGAAAATATTCAGTTAATGGCATTTTGTGAGATAGTATATGCTATTTATTAGACTGTTTTGTTATTATAAATTTTAGAAATACGTACTTGTCAATTATTTCAACAACCTGAGGGATCTCAAGATTTATATATATTTTTGTTTCATTGGTCGATAACAGAGAATTTGTCTGCATAAATTGCATAGAATATTATTAATAGACAAAAGCATATTGAATTGAAATTGGGGAAAAATGAAGAGATATTTCATGAGAATGAGATTTTCTAGAAGTATTGTCTATACGTGGGGGAGGAAGAAGAGAGTTTGTAAGAGGGTAAGAATTTTTGCTTTGATTTACACATGGGAATGGTCAAACTTGGGTCATAAAATGTAAGGTAAGAACTGGGCCTAAGTTTTTCATAAGGTTTGGTCTACTTTTAATAGGTAATCAATTTTATAGTGAATAACTTTTTGTCTAATTGCCAAGAACAGCTCATATCAATATAATAGTAATGCTCTGTTTGTTTTAACAATGATATTTTCTAGAAAATTGGTCATTTTTCAAGAAGCATTTTCTATAAAACTATCTCATTTTTTAATGTTTGGTAACAACTTTAAATGAGTTGAAAAATAAACTTCTAACTTCTCTTATTTAGTTTGCTATGAGATAAAGTTGTTTTCCAAAAAAAATTAATGGAAAATAATCTCTAAAAATATGACATTTTTTATATTGACCAAAGATAGTTTTCTTTTTACTCATATTTTTTTATACTACCAAACACCGGAAAATAAAGAAAACTATTTTTACATGAGATTTTCCATTGAAACAAACAGAGCGTAAAAATAAGTTACTATGATCTATTAGGTAACAGTAAAAAAAACTTAATAAAAAGATGTAAAAAGTACTAAATTTATATAATAGTAAAAATAAGTGACTATAATTTATTGGGTAACAGTAAAAAAAAACTTAATGAAAAAAGAAAATAAAAAAAGGTAAAATGCAATAAGTTACTATAATCTATTGAGTAACACAAAAAAAACTTTATAAAAAAAGGTAAAAAATGCTAAATTTATATAATAGTAAAAATAAGTTACTATGATTTATTCGGTAATAGTAAAAAAAAACCTAATGAAAAAAGGTGAAAAAGGTTAAATGCAATATTAGATTGCTACGTGGTAGGACCTCATGCACTCTCACATGAGGTCTTTGTTTTTATATATATATTGATATTGATGGGTAACAGTAAAAAAAACTTAATGAAAAAATGTAAAAAATGTTAAATGCAATAAGTTACTATAATCTATTGGGTAACAATAAAAAAAAACTTAATAAAAAGATGTAAAAAATGCTAAATTTATATAATAGTAAAAATAAGTTACTATAATTTATTGGGTAACAATAAAAAAAACTTAATGAAAAAAGAAAAAAAAAAGGTTAAATGCAAATAAGTTACTATGATCTATTGAGTAACACTAAAAAAACTTAATAAAAAGAGGTAAAAAATGCTAAATTTATATAATAGTAAAAATAAGTTACTATGATTTATTGGGTAACAGTAAAAAAAAAATTAATGAAAAAAATGTGACAAAGGTTAAATGCAATATTAGAATGTTACGTGGCAGGACCTCATGCACTCTCATATATATATTGATATTGATGGGTAACAGTAAAAAAAAAAAAAAAAAAAAAAACTTAATAAAAAAAAGTAAAAAATGTTAAATGCAATAAGTTACTATAATCTATTGAGTAACAGTTAAAAAAAAAAAAACTTAATAAAAAGAGGTAAAAAAATGCTAAATTTATATAATAGTAAAAATAAGTTACTATGATTTATTAGGTAACAGTAAAAAAAATTTAATAAAAAAAGGTAAAAATGTTAAATGCAATATTAGAATGCCACATGGCAGGACCTCATGCACTTTCACATGAGGTCTCTGCTTTTATATATACAAACATATATATATATATATATTGATTTAGCATTTTTTACCTCTTTTTATTAAGTTTTTTTTAGTGTTACTCAATAGATCATAGTAACTTATTGCATTTAGCCGTTTTTTCTTTTTTCATTAAGTTTTTTTTTTTTTTTCTATTACTCAATAAATTATAGTAACTTATTTTTACTATTATATAAATTTAGCATTTTTTACATCTTTTTATTAAGTTTTTTTTACAGTTACCCAATAGATCATAATAACTTATTTTTACACTCCGTTTGTTTCAATGGAAAATCTCGTGTAAAAATAGTTTTCCTCATTTTCCGATATTTGGTAGTATAAAAAAAGATGAGTAAAAGGAAAACTATCTTTGGTCAATATAAAAAATATATTTTATTTTTAGAAATTGTTTTCCATTAATTTTCTTTAGAAAACAACTTTATCTCACAGCAAACTAAATAAGGGAAGTTAAAAGTTTATTTTTCAACTCATTTAAAGTTGCTACCAAATATTGAAAAATGAGATAGTTTTATAGAAAATGCTTATTGAAAAATGACCCATTTTCTAGAAAATATCATTTTTGAAACAAACAGAGCATTACTATTATATTGATATAAGTTGTTCTTTGACAATTAGACCAAAAGTTATTCACTATAAAATTGATTACCTATTAAAAGTAGACCAAACCTTATGAAAAACTTAGGCCCAGTTCTTACCTTACATTTTATGACCCAAGTTTGACCATTCTCATGTGTAAATCAAAGCAAAAACTCTTACCCTCTTACAAACTCTCTTCTTCCTCCCCACGTATAGATGATATTTCTAGAAAATCTCATTCTCATGAAATATCTCTTCATTTTTCCCCAATTTCAATTCAATATGCTTTTGTCTATTAATAATATTCTATGCAATTTATGCAAACAAATTCTCTGTTATCGACCAATGAAACAAATATATATATAAATCTTGAGATCCTTCAGGTTGCTGAAATAATTGACAAGTGCGTATTTCTAAAATTTATAATAATAAAAAAGTCTAATAAATAGCATATACTATCTCACAAAATGCCACTAACTTAATATTTTCTTTAAAAAAATTCAATGATAGGAATGGTCGAAAACATTATTCTATACAAGAAATACCAAAAATACATGCAAAACAATTTTCATAGGAGGATTTATCTTTTAAATAATATGAAGACAATAAAGATAAAATGCATTGAATGAGATCTTACAAAAAATGTTTGTTAATACATATTAATTTATGTAAAAAAATAATAATAGATCATATTATTTACATTAAAAAACTAATACATATTAATTTCAAAGTTCATTGCAAGATGTGAATTGCTAGGGTATTGCAATAATAAGTAACATTGATATAACAATGGGTTGATATTACATTTTGTGCGTACTTTGTGAAAAGAATGTCAAATTACAAACGGGATCATTTTGGTGTGCATTTATGTCTGCAGCATTGGCTTATATTTCAGACACATGGGATATTTATATTTGAATTGTTCTTCACAACTCAAGTATGGCACAATAGATTGATTTCAAACAGGTCCACTACATTTATTATGCAGCAAGTGTAGATGATCTCTGCTTACTGGTGACAGATAACTACTCGGCCTTTTATTTTATTTTTTTTGAATAAGTGGCAGAGATGAGAGAACTACTCATCCAAAAAATAAGTAAATATTTAAGCAACAAATATCGAAATTAAAATTTCATATTACTTCAAGTAATCCTTTCCATCATATCCTCCAGGACTAAAAAGGAGGTTTTTGTTGTGTTTAGGGGTTGTTGTACAGACTACAGAGTATGACACAAAAAGAGAGAAGAAGCAAATACATAATATATTTATCTCCAAATATTATAATATATTTATAATATATATATATATATATATACACACACAATTGCAAACTACTTTAGATACAAGATTCAAATTGAAGTTTTCAGTGCAACTAACAAAACAAAGTTTGTGATATTTGATTGAGATGCCGAGAAAATCCTAAATAAATCTACAAGATCGAGATCTTGCTGAAAAATAAATTAAGGTACAACTTATTTAAATTATTGTAAAGATATTGATATTAGAGAAGGAATTCCACATGATTTGGAAAAAAAATTAGGAAAAAAATGGATTTCTCTACTTCATTTGAATGAATTCAATCTAAAAGATGGTTTGAAAATTACATAGTTGCTAAGATTTTTGATGCGCATTCAAATGATAAAAAGGTATGGAAGAAAAAAAAACACAATTCAACTTACTATGTTAATTCTTTTTGCTGCACTATTCCAAAATTAACAAAAATAAAAAATTTACAAAAAACTGTCACATCATTGAAATTTAATATAAATGCAAATACCTATGAAAAATCTTAGCGACAAAGTCCAAATTTTGTAAGATCTAATCAAGAATCTCTCAGTGCCAATTCATTAGTAATTAACACAAATGATGCAACAAAAGGAAAAAATGATGAAAGCTCAAAAATTGAGCAAATATGGACGGACTAAATTTCAAATGTTGAAGATGGAGAAACTAATGATGACAACAAGCGTCACCATACCACAATAACAAAGCATTGAAGAAAAGAAAAATCGTAATGAAGTTTTTTATTACATCACATAATAAAAATCAATAATATAGAATGGATTAATATGCTTTTATCAACTTTTATTATACAATATTACTCCAAGTTGTTTTCATTATTGCTCATTACTTGAACAAAATAATTATAATATATATATGTGTGTAATTTATAATTGTTACTTTTTATGATGAACTCATTACTAACAAAGTTTTATAATAAATATGCTATAATATATGTATAATATTTTTCAAAAACAAATTTACATAAAACATTATAACGTTATCCGTGCATCGCACGGGAAACTTACTAGTTAATAATAATAACATCTCCCAAGGTAACAAACATGGTCACCTTATAGGAGCAATTCAATCCCAACCCTGGACCTTTTTTGTGGCAACATCTATTCCAATCTACCATGAAAACAAATTGTTGCTAGATTTCATGTTTTCCAAGAATGTAAAAATTTATTTCTTTACTCAATCATTCAATTTGCATGGGATCCAAAATTATAAATGTAATTGTCAAAATAAAATAATATATAGATTGAATAAGTTTAGGATGCAGTTATAAACCTAATGATAAGACCCCCCCCCCCCCCTCGGCACAGAAAGAAGGAATTCTCATAGGATGATCTGGTTGGAGAACAAGAACCAAAGCAAGTTTTAACCATTAGGATACAGAATATTAGTTACATTGAGAGAATGCCTCTGAGACATCCCTTTTGCAGGCAGGAAATCAAGATACAGAATATCAGTTACATTGAGAGAATGCCTCTAAAACATCCCTTTGGCAGGTGCTGATTTCCTGACTGCAAAAGGACAAGCAATTAGACCATATCTCTCCTCTCCTTCTTCTTTTTTTTTGTGGGGGGGGGGGGGGGGGGGAGAGGGTTGAAGGAGGATCAAATTCGAGACTAAAAGGTAGAAAGACTAAAGAGCTGACAGCTTCAAGAAAAGTTCAATAAATTCCAACTCAATTTGAAATGTCAAAATCAGATAACAATTTCCAAAAAAATTTATTTTTTATTTTATAAGGCTATTATTTTGTTTTAATATTTTGCTTACTAATCTACTTATATGCCAAGGGGACTCAAACCCTCAACCTCACCCACCACCTAGACTTATATGGGTGTTGGAGGCGCCATTTAGCCCAAAGCCATTGAAAATTTCTAGAAAAATTAAATTTATCAGATCATCTTTTGGTTAGAATCTAACCCAATAACAATGACCAACTACCCAAGTACTAACACATTACTAGAAAATAGTTTATACACAATGTTGGCAGTAAAAGGCACACGAATTTAATTTATAGGGAATGTACCAAAAAGAAATCTTACAATTTCTTAAACATTTCATGTCAATGAATTGCGTACAAACTTACTCTAAATAGTTGCAAAAACCAGAATGTGTGATACTCTCTCCCAAAATCAGTAATATCTATAATTATCTCGTTTTTCAATCCAAAGAAAGGATCAAGAATAGCTTTTTTCTCCACCAAGGTTGCCAAAACACGGTTATATCACCGTTTTTTTTTTTTATAGGACTGTTATTAAATCACCGATACCCTTGACCCATTGAAAAATACAACTTTCATTTTCTTTTTCTACACCAAAAGTACCCCAATAGCAATAACACAACCTTGAGTGTATACTATACATACAACACTTGCAAACATTCGTTATTGAACAAAAATTTCTAAAAGTATGATCAGCAGGGGCATAAATACCAGATATTATAGAACAAAACTTCAAAGTATAATTAACAGAGGCTTGAAATTTTAGAGGTGCTATGTAACAATGACATTGTTCAAAGCAAGAAAGCCTGACTTACATTTTCTAAACTAAGCCCTTGACTTATCATGCTTAATCGTGCTTTCATAGAAATAAGTTCAATAATAATAATAATAATTAACTAAATCTAATGACAAAAAAGATGTTGATAAACATGTAAATATGTAATAACCTAAAATGTTGTTGAATCTTTGCATCATGTTTTGCATTTAATTGCACATTTCCCTCTTCAAAATAATGGGAATCCACATAAGAAGAAGAGGAGATGGACAATTTAATACGAGCTCAAGAAAAATGAATGCATTCAAAATTGCATAGAAAGAGAAAAGAGAGGAAAAGTAGTCCTACACAACTGATAAGAAATTCTTGTAGTTTGCCTTTTAGTTCCAGGATTGCATCATCCCTAACTCAATGTTTCACATTGAGTGCCAACTTTCCATTCTAGATATTGTACCATCAAACATTTAAAACTAAAAAAATCCTACTATCTACACACTTCCTGTTTCTAACATATGAGGATATAAGGACAAGGCAAGGTACAACCAGACACATACAACCATGAGTTGGACAGTGTATTTATGTCCTATGTGAATCATGATGCCAAGAAAGTGGATTAAAAATAACTATTGCAATGTCATTTGATGAATTTCTTGCACCAAAATTATGTGGACCAAGTCTAGTATAAAAATCACATTTGTTATTTCCATAAACAAGGTCTGTGCAAGTTGAAATTACATGGGGCACATTGGTAGATAGATTCTATACAGGGATGGCCACATTTGTGACAAGTAGGATGGTCCTTAGTTTTCTCAATGAAAGTAAGGGGGTGTGGGTGACAATAAAATGAGTAAGCACTTCCAAACTTAATATTTGGGTAGTTTCCAAGAATACATTTTGGATGAGTAGGATAACTACAATCTGCACAGTAGTAGAACCAATGCTTTGGGTCTCGTTCCTCTTCACATATATCACAATAATATTCACCAGAATCATCTTCAACAGCATAACTGAGAGTGAAGGGATGCTCATGTTGTTTGTACCTAGCAGTAAGGGGTAGTGTAGCACATTTAAAGTCTAATGCAAATTCACAAGTAATACAACGATATACTTGGAAACTTTTAAAGTCACAACTACTACAACTCTGTTCATATCTTGTGTTGGAGAGGTAAAGATGATGCTCGTGACCTTTGTGGATAAGGATGTCCAACATCAAACTACATTGAACATCAAGATCAAAGTTGCATTCCTCACAATGGTAGGTGAAGCCATTGCAATCTTGGCAACGAGCATCACACCTAAATAACTTACTCCTATAAGGTGCCTTTGGGAGAAGGTTAAGTGGATGTCGATGAAGTGGGTGTCGTTTTTTTCTAGGTAATTCAATACAAGATTTATGAAGAAAGAAGTTGCACTTGGTACAACTATAAAATGGAGGGAGAATGACTCGTAAGCAACCATCACATTTTTTGTTATTCTCAACCTCATCCGTAAGCTTTAAGTCATGCTCATGACTGAGGTGTTCGATTTCTGTAGCAATTTCAATTCCATCCTCACCTACATTGATTTTTTTGACTATGTAAGTTTTTGAGTTTATAGATCCATCCAGCTCTAGATCATCATTTTTTGACTCATCTGTTAGTTTTAGCAAATTTATGTCCTCCCTATTTTCCTTGTCCGTAGCACAGTCAAGGTGGGCAACAAAATTGCAAATTGAGCAATAGTAAAACCCATAATCTATGTCCACTTTTTGAACACAGAGGCGACAAAATCGGGAAACAGATTGACTAACTTCAAGAGAAGAAATGGTAAGGTGGAGGATGTGGTCATGACGTATAACTTTGACACTGCGTACATAAGATGCACAACTTGGATGAATACAGAAATTGCATGGTGCACAAAGAAAGGGCACATTGCCTTCTTTGCCACAAAGGTCACAAGTGAACTTTATTGACTTCCACATGCGTGTTAATGGGTGGTCATGGACTTCAGTTTCTATGGTGAGCGGTAAAGAAGCGCATTTGCTGTGAAGGTTAAAGTTGCAATGGGAACAGCCGTAAGTGTATTCCTCAAGAAATTCTTTGCAGACTTCGCATTTGCTATACTCTTTGTTGCAAACACGCTTCCATTCCGCAAAGAGAAAAAGAGAATGTTTTGGATGCAAAGGATGTTGCAACTCACGAGGTAGTTCTGCACACGATTTATGATGGTGAAACTTGTTGCATTTTATGCAACTATAACTAGGACCCAATACTGGTTCCCTGCATGCCCAACAAAGAATTCCTCTTCTCTCGTCTTCATTGAATACCAAAGAATGCTCATTGTTGCAAACATGTTGATTTTCCATCTTTACAACGTGAAACAAAAAACAAAAACAAAAAAAATATCCTAACTTGTTTAGGAAAAAAGAAAAGGAATTTATAGATTAACCAAATGTAGAGAAAAATTGTTGGAGATAGACTCATACCTTGATATAGATTATCTGAGAGTCAGATGAGCAGCAAAGTCTTCAATAATCTCTGCTGCTAGAGCCTAAAAGGTTCAGACACTTATTGTGGAGAGAGATGAAACTTGCCTTTTGGTTTGGTTGGTGTGTGGACTGGGAGGGATCATAGGGTAGCTTCTTTTTTGGGTCAACAATAATAGGACTATACTTATACAGCTATACACACTTCTTTAATTCTTTCGACTAGAAAAGTAGTTAGTTCAACTTTGAATTTTTCTTTAGAGACCATAGATCTTCTAGTCTTTTTTCTTTTTCTTTTATTTTTCTTTTTTTTGTGGAATACTAGTCTCCTTTAGACTTTGGCTTTTATCTTTTTCTAGATATTTGGGTAGAAAGCTCGAACAGAAAACTGTGCCAATTTTTATTGTTGATACTTGGGCTTTTAATTTTTTGTTGAAGGATAATGTTTGGTAGGCCGAAATTATTTTTTGTGATTAATGTTAGAATACAACAAAATGACACCACAATTTTACAACATTTCTAAATTAGCATATCGAAAATTTTAAATTAATTAAATTATTTTTAAATAATTAATGATTGTGATGGACCCATAAGTGAGTTGATATGCTAAATTAAGAACGTTGTAAAATTGTTGTGTCATTTTGTTGTATCCCTAACATTACTCTAATTTTTGTTGAACCCAAATTCTTGAGATTCTCAAGTTAAAATGTTCAATATTTTATTTAGGTAGACAAAATATGTATAATTATGTATATAGTTTTCTTTTTTTGCAAGTATATTATATATATTTATTTTGTCTATTTATTTTAAATTGTTCCTATGAACATCTTGGTTTTATGTAAAATTTCTCTTGGAATCAAAAGTATTGTAACTATGTTTTACGTATTGCAGCATTTTCATATTAAATCATTAACAAATAAAACCAGAAGTTGAGGTTCAATTGAAATTCAGGTTTCATTTTTACACAAAGAATTGAAGTTGATACCAAGTAAAGAGTCCAGCTAAGCTTGCTTTCATATTTGTTTATGGTTAATTCTCTATGCAAATGTAGCTTAAGACCATATTTAATAAATTTGGAAATATCTCACCAAAATATCTTGAGTCAATTTTCTTGGCCGCATGTTCAAAAGCTGACCCTTTGATAATCGTCAAGTTGACAAAAATGGGTATTTCCATAGGCAACAAAGATATTTATAAAAGTCATTTTTCTTGGCCACATGTTCAAAAGTGGACCCTTTGATAATCGTCTAGAGACAAAATGGGTATTTCCATAGGCAACACAAATATTTTTTTTTATTTTTTTTATGGGAAATAAATATAGTAAAGTTAACACATGGATATTCTGGGTTTTAAAATCATTGTGTCATTTTAAGTTCAATGGACCTTAACTTTTGACTTCACCTCCTCTCCACCTTGCTCTTATGAAGTGCTATTTGAGCCATACCTTATTGATCATATTCAGCATATTATTCTAATCCCATAGCTCATCATATACTTTACTGAAATAATATTATGACCTTGATACCAACCTAGTACTACAAGAGCACCAGAAAATTGACAAAAGCATTAAACAATTATGATGGCACTTAGCATACTGAGGAATTCAAGTATAGAATATACACTATAATTCCATTAATATTCCAAACAACAGCACTAAAAGGAGAAAAGATCCAGATTTCTTCACTTCATGTTATTTTACTTCAAAAAATGACACACACCCAAAAGATAGACAAGAAAAAAAAAATGCCCAATTTTTTAGTTTTTCAAACACAAATTGTTCTCCCGGTAAATATGTTTTGCATCACTCTCCCTATTTTATCTGGTTTGCAAATCATTCAAATATAATCTCGGACCAATTTGATAGTACCACACGCACTTTTTTTGTGACAGTATTGTAAATATGCTACATGTATCCAACTAAATTAACTAATGTGCCCATAAGGTCAGTGTAAAATAGACCATTGGTCGAGTAAGTTGGGAATTGCAAGTTTTGTTAGAAACTGATTGGATCGCGGTATTAGTAAATCTAGATCCAATCAAGAAGCTGTGCGTTGCTTTGTTCACTTACTGGTATTTGCTTCAAAACAAGAAGCACAAGCACACCCAAAAAAAAAAGACGACATAATGAAAGTAACGTTGATGGCGGTAATGGTACTTACATAAATTGTGGTACTAACACAGTTGCTGCATGTGTGTTCCTCTATCTCAAGGTTAGATTAGAGGTATTTATATAGACGGGGAATGGGTGACAGTCAAATTTGTAGGCACCAATAATTACAATTTGTATAGTAGTAGAACTAATGTATTGGGTCTTGTTATTCACAAATATCATAATAATATTTGTTAGAATCATATTTAACAACATAACTAAGAGTGTTGGGGTGCTCGTGTTGTTTCTACCTTGTAAGATGTGGTAATGTAGCACATTCAAAGTGTAGTGAAATTCACAAGTGATACAACAAAATACTTGGAAGCTTTCAAAGTCACAACTAGTGCAGTTTGGTTTATATCTTGTGTTGGAGAAGCTAAGTGCAATGTAACACTGACATATTTCAACGCAAGAAGATTCTACAAGTATTTTCTAAACTAAGCCCTTAACTTATCAGACAAGATTTAAAGAAGTCTCTATGCAAAACAAGGTTTTAAGTCCTGTTTGGTTTGAGATTTCTAGTAACGTCGTTTGTATTTTTTAGAAATACATAAGTAAAAATAGGTATAATCTATATCTATATATATCTAAAAGTAAAAGCGTAACATTTATTGTTGCTACACTCCAATTGAACCACATCAGCATTCACATCATTATCTTTTTTATTTCCAATTTTCCTATAATTGTTTTTAACAATTATTTTTTTAATATTTACACTTTCCTAACCTTTCTTCCTTCCTCACCTTTTCATCTCCCTACTACTTCTCCAACCTTTCTCCCTCCCTTACCTTTTCATCTCCCCGCTACCCACTACCCTCTACATTAATATCATTTTTCCTATTTCTCTTCATATTTCTCTATTTTTGCCTCTTCTTATTCACACCCTCTACTACAAATTTATCACTATCTCTTCCATTTTATGCATAGTTTTCCCTCACAACTGATATCAATTGATAACAATTAATTGGAAATACCAAACGGCTAGTAAGAGTAAAATATAAGAGAGATGATGTAAATTTATGCACAATATTTTGTAAGTTTATATTATTATTATTATTATTATAGAAACAAGACAGAACTTTATATTATTTAGAAATGAATATTTCCTTACCTTACTTTTTGATTTCTTAAGAAAGTGTTAAAAAAAAAAATTGGGTTAACTATATATTTGGTCCTTATCCATCCTTTACATCATATTTCAATTTGGCCTTTAACCTTTTAATTGTGTCAATTTAGTCCCTAATCTTTTAATGTCGTATCAATTTAGTCTCTGTCATTATTTCTTGGATAAAAATTGCTGACATGGCAAACGGCCAAAATAAAATTGTAGTTTATTCTCACATCAACGAAAGCTAATTTTTTATTTTGGCCATTAAACATATCATCAATTTTCATCCAAAAGATAATAGTATAGATTAAATTGACACAATACTGAGAGTTTAGAGACTAAATTGACATAATTGAAAAGTTAAGAGTCAAATTGAAATTTAGTATATAGGTTAAGGACCGAAAATCTAGTTTACCTAAAAAGTTTTTTCTTTTTCTTTTTTTATAAGAAAAATTGATATTTTTTATTTAATTGTTATAAGTTTGTACAGATTACCGTCTACTGTGTAGTTTAAATAAAACTGCAACTTACAGAGATAAGCAACTCTTGGATTGCTAGCCTCGACTTCATTGGCCACACGAAGAATTGAAGCAATCTCGAGCAAGGAAGAAGGCAGCACCTCACTGTCCAAGATCGACTCTCCTAAATTCCCGGCAGTCTGAGTCCTCAAAATCCGCGCAGGCGGTGGCTGATCAGACCCCCTTCTATGTGACATCTCCAGACCCAAACAAATATAACTCAAGCCACTTTGTATACCTGTCAGAACCAATCAAATATTATTCTTCACATAAAGTATAAACCATGGAATTCAAAAACTTCATCCAACTGATCAACTGAGCATAATTCAATATTTGACTCCATTTTTTCACAAATTCAAAATATTAAAAAAACACCGAAAAAGCAAAAGATTTGAAAAAAAAAAAAAAAAAAAAAAAACTCTCTATCCAGTTATCTACTATTCTTTAGGTTCACTTCCTAATATATGCAGCAGAATGCCTATAAAAAATAAAACACGTCTATTTCAAAAAAATAATAATAATAAAATATGTTTGTTTCAAGAAAATAATCTCGAATTCACGAGGTCCTTGAATCCATAAGGAAAAAAAATGAAATCCACCACAAAGTAATTGATAGGCCTAGAATGTATTGACCCTTTATGATGAATTAATCAATTAATTAGTCAAGTAAATTAATTAGATTCAATTACATGCAATGAGCATGGTAACACAAACAAATCACCAAATAACTAAAAATGCAACAGAAATTAAATGACATAGTGATTTGTTTACGAGTGGGGAATACCTACATGGCAAAAACTCCACCAGGTAATTTTAAGGTCACCACTCTCGAGAATCTACTATTATCAAAACAAGAGATTACAAGTAAAAGAATCCTAGTACCTTATACCAACCTACAGTTGAACTCTTACCCCAATATCCAATTGGATCTATTCTGTAGTAACAATTTCTCATTTGTATTGCACGGCTCCAAGTACGTGACTAACCAATAGATGTGCGGATCCCAGTACGCAACTTGATCACTAACTTAAGAATGATGTTGGCTGCAAAGTTCTTCTGTTCTTTAACACATGAAGATCACGAAGTTGCTTGGTCACAAAACCCTAAGGTGGACAAACATAGCAACTTCTTCAAGAACTAGGGCAAACTAGGTTTCCGGCCACACTTAAAGAATTATGCTCTTGTGCAATTGTGCTCTAGGTTGTACAACCTAATACGGCTCTTAACATAATCCTAATATACGTTTAGGGTTGTGAGAAAAGAAAGTCCAAACACATAATCACGAATTGGATGAAAATCAGTCTAGAAAAACTAAGTTTTATAAACCTCGACAGATACCTCAGCTGTCGAACAGTTGTCAAGCCTCGGGCTTAAACAACTCTTTTAAATCTCGATAGATGCTAGCTGTCGAGTTTTAATGAACAACACTTTTTCACTTGTTTCTTGGACAGACTTGCATGGTTTTAATAGTTAAACTTGAAACTTTGTTTCTTGAAGTATTAAATACATCTTAGATCTACCCAATTACAAGTAAAGTGAGTTTTGTCAAAGGATTAGTCAATACATAAAATGTTGACATATGTTCCTAACATCCAATCGCATATGTCCTAACAGTAATAGAGGAAAACTCTTATTTTTATTTATTGAATTTTAAATTATTTAAAATTATAGACTTCAAGACCTATTTAAAAGCTCCATAAAACTTGACTCACAAGAAAATATATTCTAAAATAAATTCTAAATAATACTTAACCATAATAGAAGCCTAATTTCACTTGAAATAAATAATCTAAACTTAAAATAACAAGGAAAATTTTGTAGACTTTGTCCTACATCACTTCGTTAGCATCAAACAAAGTGGAATAAGATTTTTTTTTTTTTTTTTTCTATAATTAAGGAAAGAAAACCAAAGTACAGAAACAAAGAATTAATGAAGTCTAATATATGTATCCAAATTCACATGTAAAACATACCTCAACTAAGCCATATATTACACACACAAAGAAAACCTTATATGTACCTCACATATACACAGAATTATATGTCTCCACCTTCAGTCAGTAAACAATGAAGCAAAAGACAAAATCTTCAAATTCCAGTTCTCGGTAGTCAACAGAAACAGGAACAGAGAAGTGGAAGTAAAAGACAGTCCATGATGACTTTAGTTAACAAAAATGGTTCCAAACAATTATTGCTAATAAATAAAAATACGGCGAAAACCATATTTTCATCCCTATATTTTCACGCGATTTTCACTTATGTTTTTAACTTTTATTTATACTTTTTTTAGTCTTTATCCTAAAAAACGCGTCTTGTTTTTGTCATTGCCGTTACATAAAAGACAGAAAATGCACATGTGACAAACGGAGTGCATTGTTGGCACAATAAAAGCTAACGTG